>CM065598.1:41463675-41760050 GCA_033119425.1 Bufotes viridis | reverse complement strand
AAAAGGCATTATTGTCCAGTGTTGTAATTTTGGCGAAAAAAGAGGCCAATTTAATCTATCTGGTGTTTGTTAGACCAGAAACACTAGGCCTCACGTTTTCACTCCTGTAAAGGGAATTATATCTCCCCGTGTGGGAATCTATGTACCAAAACTAGCATTTTAAAAATTCTGGTGTCCAATTTGCAGCAGTCTTCTTGTAATTAATACCGGAAAAAGAGTTATATCTTCCAGTGTGGGAATTTTGGGGCTAAAAAATAATATATTTTATTGTGGTGCGAGTTGAATCGCAACAATGAGGAACATTCTATTAAGGGACGAGGGCGCGGTCGTGGTGGTGTCCGTGGAGCCTCTGTTGCTGGCAGAGGACGTGGCCGTTCGGCCTCAGAGCGCACAAAGTAGTGAACCAACTCCCTCAAGTAGCCGGCAGAATTTACAGCGATATTTGGTGGGGCCCAATGCCGTTATGAGGATGGTAAGGCCTGAGCAGGTACAGGCATTAGTCGATTGGGTGGCGACAGTGCTTCCAGCACGTTCACCACATTGTCTTCCGCCCAGTCTTCTGCGGAAGCGCACAGGTGGCACCTGAAAACCAAGCCCATCAGTCTGTCACATCACCCCCATGCATATCAGGGAAACTGGCTGAGCCTCCAAGTTATGCAGCAGTCTCTTATTCTGTTTGAAGACTCTGCTCCCACGGTTTCCAGGTGCGTCCACCTAGCCCTTCCCCAGCGGTGGAAGACATTCCATGCACTGACGCACAACCACTTATGTATCCAGATGATGAGGACATGGGAATACCACCACAGCAGAGTGACCGAGTCTCTGATGATGACGAAACACTGGTGCCCACTGCCGCGTCTTATTGCAGTGTGCAGACTGAACAGGAGGAGGTCAGGAGGAGAGACTGGGTGGAAAACGATGCAGAGGACGATGAGGTCTTAGACCCCACATGGACTGAAGGTCGTGCCGCTGACTTAAATAGTTCAGAGGAAGAGGCAGTGGTGAGACCGAGACAACAGCGAAGCCAAAGAGAGGAGCAGGGGGCAAAAGCAGAACAGCCGCCGTCCAGAGAGTTCGCCTGCTATTGGCCAGCGCCAACAGGGACCCAGCACCCCAAAGGCATCTTCAAGGAGTTCCCTGGCATGGCACTTCTTCAAACAATGTGCTGAGGACAAGACCAGAGTGGTTTGCAGCTGTGCCATCAGACCCTGAGACGAGGCATTAGCGTTCTTAACCTGAGCACCACCTGCATGATCAGGCATCTACATGCAAAGCATGAACTGCAGTGGAGTACACACCTTAAAAACAAGGAACCCGCTCAGGCTCCCCTGCTCCCTCTACCGCTGCTGCCTCGGCTTCCGCCTCGAGAGGAATGTTGCCACCTGCCGAGCAGCAAACAGAGGATGTGCCACCGACACCACCACCACCGCCACCGTCACCTAGCGTCTCCACTATTTCACACAGCAGCGTTCAGCTCTCCATCTCTCAAACCTTTGAGAGGAAGCGCAAATTCCCACCTAGTCACCCTCGAGGCCCTTGGCCTGAATGCCAGCATTTCTAAACTACTGGCCTTTGAAATGCTGTCATTCCGGCTGGTGGACACAGACAGCTTCAAACAGCTGATGGCCATGGCTGTCCCCCAGTATGTGGTTCCCAGCCGCCACTACTTCTCCAAGACAGCCGTGCCTTCCTGCACATGCAAGTGTCCGATAAAATCAATGTGCACTGCGCAACGCCATTTGTGGCAAGGTCCACCTAACCACAGATACGTGGACCAGTAAGCACGGCCAGGGACGCTATATCTCTCTAACTGCACACTGGGTAAATGTGAGTGGCGGCTGGGCCTCAGGCGGAGAGTTCCTTGGCGCACGTCCTTCCGCCGCCAAGGATCACAGGGCATCATTCTTTGCCTCCTGTAGCCTCCTCCTCCTACTCGGCTTCCTCCTCCTCCTCTGCTTCCACCAGCTCATCCAGTCAGCCACACACCTTCACCACCAACTCGGCACAGCCCGGGTAAGCGTCAGCAGGCCATTCTGAAACTCATATGTTTGGGGACAGGCCCCACACCGCGCAGGAGTTGTGGCGGGTATTGAACAACAGACCGACCAGTGGTTGCTGCCGGTGGGCCTCAAGCCCGGCCTGGTGGTGTGCGATAATGGGCGAAATCTCGTGGCAGCTCTGGGACTAACCGGTTTGACCACATCCCTTGCCTGGCGCATGTGCTGAATTTGGTGGTGTAAAAGTTCATTCACAACTACCCCGACATGTCAGAGCTGCTGCATAAAGTGCGGGCCGTCTGTGCGCGCTTCAGGCGTTCACATCCTGCCGCTGCTCGCCTGTCAGCGCTACAGCGAACCGGCCTTCCCGCTCACCGCTACTATGCGACGTGCCCACCCGGTGGAACTCCACCTTGCACATGCTGGAGAGACTGTGCGAGCAGCAGCAGGCCATAGTGGAGTTTCAGCTGCAGCACGCACGGGTCAGTCGCACTGTGGAACAGCACCACTTCACCACCAATGATTGGGCCTCCATGCGAGACCTGTGTGCCCTGTTGCGCTGTTTGAGTACGCCACCAACATGGCCAGTGGCGATGCCACTGTTATCAGCGTGACGATACCAATTCTATGTCTCCTAGAGAAAACGCTTAGGGCGATGATGGAAGAGGAGGTGGGCCAGGGCCAGGAGGAGGAAGGAGGATGACAGGTCGTTTTAGCACTTTCAGGCCAGTCTGTTAGAAGTGGCTCAGAGCGAGGTTTTTGCAACAGCAGAGGGCAGGTACAAATGTGGCCAGCCAGGGCCCACTACTGGAGGACGAGGAGGATGAGGAGGAGGTGGAGGAGGATGAGGATGAAGCAGGTTCACAGCGGGGTGGCACCCAGCACAGCACAGGCACATCCCTGGTGCGTGGCTGGGGGGATACAGAGGATGATGACGATACGCCTCCCACAGAGGACAGCTTGTCCTTACCTCTGGGGAGCCTGGCACACATGAGCGATTACATGCTGCAGTGCCTGCGCAGCGACAGCAGAGTTGCCCACATTTTAACGTGTGCTGACTACTGGGTGGCCACCCTGCTGGATCCACGGTACAAAGACAATGTGCCCACTTTACTTCCTGCACTGGAGCGTGATAGGAAGATGCTTGCAGTACCTGGCGCACACTGGTAGACAGCGCTCCTGAGAGCATTCCCAACTGTCACAGGGAACAGGTGGAAGGCCAAGGCCAAGGCAGAGGAGGAGCTAGAGGTCGCCCACGCAGCAGTGTCACGGCCAGCTCCTCTGAGGGCAGGGTTAGCATGGCAGAAATGTGGAAAAGTTTTGTCTCCACGCCACAGCTAACTGCCCCACCACCTGATACGGACGTGTTAGCAGGAGGCAACATTTCACTAACATGGTTGAACAGTACGTCTGCACACAACTCCACGTACTGACGGATGGTTCGGCCCCATTCAACTTCTGGGTTTCCAAATTGTCCACGTGGCCAGAATTAGCATGTTATGCCTTGGAGGTGCTGGCCTGCCCGGCGGCCAGCGTTTTATCTGAGCGATGTATTCAGCACGGCAGGGGCGTCGTTACTGACAAATGCAGCCGCCTGTCCGCAGCCAACGTGGACAAGCTGACGTTTATAAAAATGAACCAGGCATGGATCCCACAAGACCTGACCCTCCCTTGTGCAGAGTAGTCCTTAATAACTGCCTTAAACCATGTTGTCTTGTACTCCTGGCCACTTCTTCATTGAAAAATCAATTTTTGAAATTAAGTAGGATCTTGGGGTGCAACCCAGAGTTGAATGAACCTTCCATCTGTCTGGGTGCCGGGGCCAAAGTACATGAAAGTGTCCTTCTCCTGTGCTGGGTGATATGAATGTTATACTTGTGCTGTCTGACATGTCTCCTTTGTGTGGGTGCAGGGGGGCAAAGTCACTGAAAGAGGCCTTCTCCAGTGGTGGCTGATATAAATGCCTGAATCTCTGCAGTAGGACCTCTCTCCTCTTTCTGGGTGCAGGGGTCAAAGAAACAAAAGGTGGCCTACTCCTGTGGTGGTTGATGTAAAACTGATGCTTGTGCTATCTGACCTGTCTCCTCTGTGTCGGTGCTAAGGCCTAAGTCACTGAAAGCGGCCTTCTCCTGTGCTGGCTGATATAAATGCCTGAATCTCTGCTGTGGGACCTCTCTCCTCCGTGTGGCTGCAGGGGTCAAAGTCTCTAAAAGTGGCCTTCTCTTGTGCTGGGTGATGTGAAGCTGATGTTTGTTCCATCTGACATGGTTGCCGGTTCCCATTAAATGGTGGCCTAATCCTGTGGTGGGTGATCTAAATGCCTGATTCTCTGCTGTGAAAACCCCTCTCCTCCGCCTGGGTGCAGGGGTCAAAGTCTCTCAAAGTGGCCTTTTCTTGTGCTGGGTGATGTGAAGCTGATGTTTGTGCCATCTGACATGGTTGGCGGGGTCCCATTAAATGGTGGCCTACTCCTGTGGTGTGTGATCTAAATGCATGATTCTCTGCTGTGAAAACCTCTCTCCTCCGTCTGGGTGCAGGGGTCAAAGTCTCTCAAAGTGGCCTTCTCTTGTGCTAGGTGATGTGAAGCTGATGTTTGTGCCATCTGACATGGTTGCCGGGGTCCCATTAAATGGTGGCCTACTCCTGTGGTGGGTGATCTAAATGCTTGATTCTCTGCTGTGAAAACCTCTCTCCTCCGTCTGGGTGCAGGGGTCAAAGTCTATCAAAGTGGCCTTCTCTTGTGCTGGGTGATGTGAAGCTGATGTTTGTGCCATCTGACATGGTTGCCAGGGTCCCATTAAATGGTGGCCTACTCCTGTGGTGGGTGATCTAAATGCCTGATTCTCTGCTGTGAAAACCCCTCTCCTCCGCCTGGGTGCAGGGGTCAAAGTCTCTCAAAGTGGCCTTCTCTTGTGCTGGGTGATGTGAAGCTGATGTTTGTGCCATCTGACATGGTTGCCGGGGTCCCATTAAATGGTGGCCTACTCCTGTGGTGGGTGATCTAAATGCCTGATTCTCTGCTGTGAAAACCCCTCTCCTCCGCCTGGGTGCAGGGTCAAAGTCTCTCAAAGTGGCCTTCTCTTGTGCTAGGTGATGTGAAGCTGATGTTTGTGCCATCTGACATGGTTGCCAGGGTCCCATTAAATGGTGGCCTACTCCTGTAGTGGGTGATCTAAATGCCTGATTCTCTGCTGTGAAAACCTCTCTCCTCTGTCTGGGTGCTGGTCCAAAATACATGAGAGTGGCCTTCTCCGGTGGTGGTTGATATGACGCATGATTCCTTGATGTGGGACCTCTCTCCTCTGTCTGGGTGCTGGTCCAAAATAAATGAGAGTGGCCTTCTCCGGTGGGGGTTGATATGACGCATGATTCCTTGATGTGGGACCTCTCTCCTCTGTCTGGGTGCTGGTCCAAAATACATGAGAGTGGCCTTCTCCGGTGGTGGTTGATATGACGCATGATTCCTTGCTGTGGGACCTGTATCCTCTGTCTGGGTGCTGGTCCAAAATAAATGAGAGTGGCCTTCTCAGGTGGTGGTTGATATGACGCCTTATTCCTTGCTGTGGGACCTCTCTCCTCTGTCTGGGTGCTGGTCCGAAATAAATGAGAGTGGCCTTCTCCGGTGGGGGTTGATATGACGCCTTATTCCTTGCTGTGGGACCTCTCTCCTCTGTCTGGGTGCTGGTCCGAAATAAATGAGAGTGGCATTCTCCGTTGGTGGTTGATATGACGCATGATTCCTTGATGTGGGACCTCTCTCCTCTGTCTGGGTGCTGGTCCAAAATACATGAGTGGCCTTCTCCGGTGGTGGTTGATATGACGCATGATTCCTTGCTGTGGGACCTGTATCCTCTGTCTAGGTGCTGGTCCAAAATAAATGAGAGTGGCCTTCTCCGGTGGTGGTTGATATGACGCCTTATTCCTTGCTGTGGGACCTCTCTCCTCTGTCTGGGTGCTGGTCCGAAATAAATGAGAGTGGCCTTCTCCGGTGGTGGTTGATATGACGCATGATTCCTTGCTGTGGGACCTATATCCTCTGTCTGGGTGCTGGTCCCAAATAAATGAGAGTGGCCTTCTCCGGTGGTGGTTGATATGAGGCATGATTCCTTGCTGTAGGACCTCTCTCCTCTGTCTGGGTGCTGGTCCGAAATAAATGAGAGTGGCCTTCTCCGGTGGTGGTTGATATGAGGCATGATTCCTTGCTGTGGGACCTGTATCCTCTGTCTGGGTGCTGGTCCGAAATAAATGAGAGTGGCCTTCTCTAGTGGTGGGTGATATGACGCATGATTCCTTGCTGTGGGACCTCTCTCCTCTGTCTGGGTGCTGGGCCGAAATAAATGAGAGTGGCCTTCTCCGTTGGTGGTTGATATGACGCATGATTCCTTGATGTGGGACCTCTCTCCTCTGTCTGGGTGCTGGTCCAAAATACATGAGAGTGGCCTTCTCAGGTGGTGGTTGATATGACGCATGATTCCTTGATGTGGGACCTCTCTCCTTTGTCTGGGTGCTGGTCCGAACTAAATGAGAGTGGCCTTCTCCGTTGGTGGTTGATATGACGCATGATTCCTTGATGTGGGACCTCTCCTCTGTCTGGGTGCTGGTCCGAACTAAATGGGAGTGGCCTTCTCGGTGGTGGTTGATATGACGTATGATTCCTTGATGTGGGACCTGTATCCTCTGTCTGGGTGCTGGTCCAAAATAAATGAGTGGCCTTCTCCTGTGGTGGGTGATATGACGCATGATTCCTTGCTGTGGGACCTCTCTCCTCTGTCTGGGTGCTGGGCCGAAATAAATGAGAGTGGCCTTCTCCGTTGGTGGTTGATATGACGCATGATTCCTTGATGTAGGACCTCTCTCCTCTGTCTGGGTGCTGGTCCAAAATACATGAGAGTGGCCTTCTCCGGTGGTGGTTGATATGACGCATGATTCCTTGCTGTAGGACCTGTATCCTCTGTCTGGGTGCTGGTCCAAAATAAATGAGTGGCCTTCTCCGGTGGGGGGTTGATATGACGCCTTATTCCTTGCTGTGGGACCTCTCTCCTCTGTCTGGGTGCTGGTCCGAAATAAATGAGAGTGGCCTTCTCCGTTGGTGGTTGATATGACGCATGATTCCTTGATGTGGGACCTCTCTCCTCTGTCTGGGTGCTGGTCCAAAATACATGAGAGTGGCCTTCTCAGGTGGTGGTTGATATGACGCATGATTCCTTGATGTGGGACCTCTCTCCTTTGTCTGGGTGCTGGTCCGAACTAAATGAGAGTGGCCTTCTCCGTTGGTGGTTGATATGACGCATGATTCCTTGATGTGGGACCTCTCTCCTCTGTCTGGGTGCTGGTCCGAACAAAATGGGAGTGGCCTTCTCCGGTGGTGGTTGATATGACGTATGATTCCTTGATGTGGGACCTGTATCCTCTGTCTGGGTGCTGGTCCAAAATAAATGAGAGTGGCCTTCTCCTGTGGTGGTTGATATGACGCATGATTCCTTGATGTGGGACCTCTCTCCTCTGTCTGGGTGCTGGTCCAAAATACATGAGAGTGGCCTTCTCCGGTGGTGGTTGATATGGCGCATGATTCCTTGATGTTGGACCTGTATCCTCTGTCTGGGTGCTGGTCCAAAATAAATGAGAGTGGCCTTCTCCAGTGGTGGTTGATATGACGCCTTATTCCTTGCTGTGGGACCTCTCTACTCTGTCTGGGTGCTGGTCTGAAATAAATGAGAGTGGCCTTCTCCGTTGGTGGTTGATATGACGCATGATTCCTTGATGTGGGACCTCTCTCCTCTGTCTGGGTGCTGGTCCAAAATACATGAGAGTGACCTTCTCCGGTGGTGGTTGATATGAAGCATGATTCCTTGCTGTGGGACCTGTATCCTCTGTCTGGGTGCTGGTCCGAAATAAATGAGAGTGGCCTTCTCCGTTGGTGGTTGATATGACGCATGATTCCTTGATGTGGGACCTCTCTCCTCTGTCTGGGTGCTGGTCCAAAATAAATGAGAGTGGCCTTCTCAGGTGGTGGTTGATATGACGCATGATTCCTTGATGTGGGACCTCTCTCCTCTGTCTGGGTGCTGGTCCAAAATACATGAGAGTGGCCTTCTCAGGTGGTGGTTGATATGACGCATGATTCCTTGATGTGGGACCTCTCTCCTCTGTCTGGGTGCTGGTCCAAAATAAATGAGAGTGGCCTTCTCCGGTGGGGGTTGATATGACGCATGATTCCTTGATGTGGGACCTCTCTCCTCTGTCTGGGTGCTGGTCCTAAATAAATGAGAGTGGCCTTCTCCGGTGTTGGTTGATATGACGCATGATTCCTTGATGTGGGACCTGTATCCTCTGTCTGGGTGCTGGTCCAAAATAAATGAGAGTGGCCTTCTCCGTTGGTGGTTGATATGACGCATGATTCCTTGATGTGGGACCTCTCTCCTCTGTCTGGGTGCTGGTCCGAACTAAATGAGAGTGGCTTTCTCCGGTGGTGGTTGATATGACGCATGATTCCTTGATGTGGGACCTGTATCCTCTGTCTGGGTGCTGGTCCAAAATAAATGAGAGTGGCCTTCTCCGGTGGTGGTTGATATGGCGCATGATTCCTTGATGTGGGACCTCTCTCCTCTGTCTGGGTGCTGGTCCAAAATACATGAGAGTGGCCTTCTCCGGTGGTGGTTGATATGGCGCATGATTCCTTGATGTGGGACCTGTATCCTCTGTCTGGGTGCTGGTCCAAAATAAATGAGAGTGGCCTTCTCCAGTGGTGGTTGATATGACGCCTTATTCCTTGCTGTGGGACCTGTATCCTCTGTCTGGGTGCTGGTCCAAAATACATGAGAGTGGCCTTCTCCGGTGGTGGTTGATATGAAGCATGATTCCTTGCTGTGGGACCTGTATCCTCTGTCTGGGCGCTGGTCCCAAATAAAGGAGAGTGGCCTTCTCCTGTGAGGGTTCATATGACGCCTTATTCCTTGCTGTGGGACCTCTCTCCTCTGTCTGGGTGCTGGTCCGAAATAAATGAGAGTGGCCTTCTCCGTTGGTGGTTGATATGACGCATGATTCCTTGATGTGGGACCTCTCTCCTCTGTCTGGGTGCTGGTCCAAAATAAATGAGAGTGGCCTTCTACGGTGGGGGTTGATATGAAGCATGATTCCTTGATGTGGGACCTCTCTCCTCTGTCTGGGTGCTGGTCCAAAATACATGAGAGTGGCCTTCTCAGGTGGTGGTTGATATGACGCATGATTCCTTGATGTGGGACCTCTCTCCTCTGTCTGGGTGCTGGTCCAAAATACATGAGAGTGGCCTTCTCTGGTGGTGGTTGATATGACGCATGATTCCTTGATGTGGGACCTGAATCCTCTGTCTGGGTGCTGGTCCAAAATAAATGAGAGTGGCCTTCTCCGGTGGTGGTTGATATGACGCCTTATTCCTTGCTGTGGGACCTGTATCCTCTGTCTGGGTGCTGGTCCAAAATACATGAGAGTGGCCTTCTCCGGTGGTGGTTGATATGAAGCATGATTCCTTGCTGTGGGACCTGTATCCTCTGTCTGGGTGCTGGTCCCAAATAAATGAGAGTGGCCTTCTCCAGTGGTGGATGATAAGACGCATGATTCCTTGCTGTGGGACCTCTCTCCAATTGATATTGGTTAATTTTTATTTATTTTATTTTATTTTAATTCATTTCCCTATCTACATTTGTTTGCAGGGGATTTACCTACATTTTGCTGCCTTTTGCAGCCCTCTAGCCCTTTCCGGGAGTCTTTTACAGGCTTTTTAGTGCCCAAAAGTTCGGGTCCCCATTGACTTCTATTGGGTTCGGGGTGAAGTTCGGTTTGAGTTCGGATCACGAACCCGGACATTTTCCAGAAGTTCGGCCCAACCTCTCGAACGCGAACATCCAGGTGTTCGCTCATCTCTAGTTACGAGTGCACGGCAAAGGATGTATTTTGTTCTGGGGTGGAATTCAAATGCCAAACTAGCAATCCCCTAAATCTTGTGTTCCAGCTGTGGCTGGCCAAGTTTAATAGGGTCCGGCAAAGGATAGATTTTTTTCTGGGGTAAAGTGAATTGCCAAATTAGCAATAACATAAATATGGTGTTCCAGCTGTGGCTGGCCAAGTTTAATAGTGTCCAGCAAAGAATAGAATTTATTTCTTTGGTGAAATTTAATTGCCAAAATAGCAATACCGTAAATCTGGTGTTCCAGCTGTGGCTGGCCAAGTTTACTACTGTCCGGCAAAGGATATATTTTGTTCCTGGGTGAAATTCAATTGCCAAAATAGCAATACCGTAAATCAATGGTTTCAGCTGTGGTTGGCCTAGTTTAATAGTGCCCGGCAAAGGATAGATTTTTTCTGGGGTGAAATTCAATTGGCAAAATTGCAATCCCCTAAATCTGGTGTTCCAGCTGTGGCTGGCCAAGTTTAATAGTGTCTGGCAAAGGATACATTTTTTTCTGGGGTGAAAATCAATTGCCAAAATAGCAGTACCGTAAATCTGTTGTTCCAGGTGTGGCTGGCTAAGTTTTATAGTGTCCGGCAAAGGATAGATTTTTTCTGGGGTGAAATTAAATTGCTAAACTAGCAATCCCCTAAATCTGGTGTTCCAGCTGTGGCTGACCAAGTTTAATAGTGTCTGGCAAAGGATACATTTTTTTCTGGGGTGAAAGTCAATTGCCAAAATAGCAGTACCGTAAATCTGGTGTTCCAGGTGTGGCTGGCTAAGTTTTATAGTGTACGGCAAAGGATAGATTTTGTTCTGGGGTGGAATTCAATTGCCAAAATAGCAATCCCCTAAATCTGGTGTTCCAGCTGTGGCAGGCCAAGTTTACTAGTGTCCGGCAAAGGATATATTTTGTTCCTGGGTGAAATTTAATTGCCAAAATAGCAATACCGTAAATCTGGTGCTCCAGCTGTAGCTGCCTAAGTTTAATAGTGTCCGGCAAAGGATAGATTTTTTTATGGGGTGAAATTCAATTGCCAAAATAGCAATACCAAAAATCTGTGGTTTCAGCTGTGGCTGGCCAAGTTTAATAGTGTCCGGCAAAGGATAGATTTTGTTCTGGTGTGAAAGTCAATTGCCAAAATAGCAATACCGTAAATCTGGTGTTCCAGCTGTGGCTGGCTAAGTTTAATAGTTTCCGGCAAAGGATAGATTTTTTCTGGGGTTAAAATTAATTGCCAAAATAGCAATCCCCTAAATCTGGTGTTCCAGCTGTGGCTGGCCAAGTTTAATAGTGTCCGGCAAAGTATAGATTTTTTTTGTGGGGTGAAATTCAATTGCCAAAATATCAATCCCCTTAATCTGGTGTTCCAGCTTTGGCTGGTCAAGTTTTATAGTGTCCGGCAAAGGATGGATTTTTTTCTGGGGTGAAATTCAATTGCCAAAATAGCTTTACGGTAAATCAGTAGTTTCAGCTTTGGGTGGCCAAGTTTACTAGTGTCCGGCGAAGGACAGATTTTTTCCTAGGGTGAAATTCAATTGCCAAAATAGCAGTACCGTAAATCTTGTGTTCCAGGTGTGGCTGGCTAAGTTTTATAGTGTCCGGCAAAGGATAGATTTTTTTCTGGGTGAAATTCAATTGCCAAAATAGCTATACGGTAAATCAGTAGTTTCAGCTTTGGGTGGCCAAGTTTACTATTGTCCGGCGAAGGACAGATTTTTTCCTGGGGTGAAATTCAATTGCCAAAAAAGCAGTACCATAAATCAGGTGTTCCAGGTGTCGCTGGCTAAGTTTTATAGTGTCTGGCAAAGGATAGATTTTTTCAAGGGTGAAATTAGATTGCCAAAATAGCAATACCATAAATCTGGTGTTCCAGCTGTGGTTGGCCAAGGTTACTAGTGCCCGGCAAAGGATATATTTTGTTCTGGGGTGAAATTCAATTGCCAAACTAGCAATCCCCTAAATCTGGTGTTCCAGCTGTGGCTGGCCAAGTTTAATAGTGTCCGGCAAAGGATAGATTTTGTTCTGGTGTGAAAGTCAATTGCCAAAATAGCAATACCGTTAATCTGGTGTTCTAGCTGTGGCTTGCTAAGTTTAATAGTTTCCGGCAAAGGATAGATTTTTTCTGGGGTTAAATTAAATTGCTAAAATAGCAATCCCCTAAATCTGGTGTTCCAGCTGTGGCTGGTCAAGTTTAATAGTGTCCGGCAAAGGATAGATTTTGTTCTGGGGTGAAATTCAATTGCCAAAATAGCAATCCCCTTAATCTGGTGTTCCAGCTGTGGCTGGCCAAGTTTTATAGTGTCTGGCAAAGGATGGATTTTTTTCTGGGGTGAAATTCAATTGCCAAAATAGCTATATGGTAAATCAGTAGTTTCAGCTTTGGGTGGCCAAGTTTACTAGTGTCCGGCGAAGGATAGATTTTTTCCTGTGGTGAAATTCAATTGCCAAAATAGCAATACAGTAAATCAGTGGTTTCAGCTGTGGCTGGCCAAGTTTAATAGTGTCCGGCAAGGGATAGATTTTGTTTAGGGCAACATTTAATTGCCAAAATAGCAATTCCCTTAATCTGGTGTTCCAGCTGTGGCTGGCCAACTTTAATAGTGTCCGGCGAAGGATAGATTTTTTTTGTGGGGTGAAATTCAATTGCCAAAACAGCAATTCCCTTAATCTGGTGTTCCAGCTGTGGCTGGCCAAGTTTAATAGTGCCGGCAAAGGATAGATTTTTTTCTGGGGTTAAATTCAATTGCCAAAAAAGCAATACAGTAAATCAGTGGTTTCAGCTTTGAGTGGCCAAGTTTAATAGTGTCCGGCAAAGGATAGATTTTTTTCTAGGGTGAAATTCAATTGCCAAAATAGCAATTCCCTTAATCTGGTGTTCCTGCTGTGGCTGGCCAAGTTTAATAGTGCCGGCAAAGGATAGATTTTTTTCTAGGGTGAAATTCAATTGCCAAAATAGCAATACGGTAAATCAGTAGTTTCAGCTTTGGGTGGCCAAGTTTACTAGTGTCCGGCGAAGGATAGATTTTTTCCTGGGGTGAAATTCAATTGCCAAAATAGCAATACCGTAAATCAGTGGTTTCAGCTTTGGGTGGCCAAGTTTAATAGTGTCCGGCAAAGGATAGATTTTTTTTAGGGTTACATTTAATTGCCAAAATAGCAATTCCCTTAATCTGGTGTTCCAGCTCTGGTTGGACAAGTTTAATAGTGTCTGGCAAAGGATATAATTTTTTGTGGGGTGAAATTTAATTGCCAAAATAGCTATACCGTAAATATGTGGTTTCAGCTGTGGCTGGCCAAGTTTAATAGTGTCCGGCAAAGGAAAGAATTTTTCTGGGGTGAAGTTCAATTGCCAAAATAGCAATCCCCTGAATCTGGTGTTACAGCTGTGACTGGCCAAGTTTAATAGTGTCCGGAAAAGGATAGTCTTTTTTCTGTGGTACAATTCAATTGCCAAAATAGCAATACCATAGATCTGGTGTCCCAGCAGTGACTGGCCAAGTTTAATAGTGTCCGGCAAAGGATATATTTTTTTCTGGGGTGAAATTCACTTGCCAAAATCGTAATACCATAGATCTGGTGTCCCAGCTGTGGCTGGCCAAGTTTAATAGTGTCTGGCGAAGGATAGATTTTTCTCTGTGGTGAAAGTCAATTGCCAAAATAGGAATAACGTTAATCTGGTGTACCAGCAGTGGCTGGCCAAGTTTAATAGTGTCTGGCAAAGGATATATTTTTTTGTGGGGTGAAATTCATTTTCCAAAATAGCAATACCGAAAATCAGTGGTTTCAGCTGTGGCTGGCCAAGTTTAATAGTGTCCGGCAAAGGATAGATTTTTTTCTGGGGTGAAATTCAATTGCCAAAATAGCAATCCCCTAAATCTGGTGTTCCAGCTGTGGCTGGCCCATTTTTCTAATGTCCGGCAAAGGATACATTTTGTTTCAGGGTTAAATTCAATTGCCAAAATAGCAATCCCCTTAATCTGGTGTTCCAGCTGTGGCTGGCCAAGTTTACTAGTGTCCGACAAAGGATATATTTTTTTCTGGGGTAAAAGTCTATTGCCAAAATAGCAATTCCGTAAAAATGGTGTGTCAGCTGTGTTTGGCCAAGTTTAATAGTGTCCAGGAAAGGATATATTTTTTCTGGGGTGAAATTCAATTGCCAAAATAGCAATACCGTAAATCTGGTTTTCCAGCTTTGGATGGCCAAGTTTAATAGTGTCCTGCAAAGGATAGATTTTTTTCTGTGGTTAAATTCAATTGCCAAAATAGTAATACCATAGATCTGGTGTTCTAGCTGTGGCTGGCCAAGTTTAATAGTGTCCGGCAAAGATGCAAAGCATGAACAGCAGTGGAGTAAACACCTTAAAAACAAGGAACTCACTCATGCTCCTCCTGCTCCCTCTACAGTACTTTGTTCCCAGCCACCACTACTTCTCCAAGACAGCCGTGCCTTCCCTGCACAACCAAGTATCCGATAAAATCAAGTGTGCACTGTGCAACGCCATCTGTGGCAAGGTCCACCTAACCACAGATACGTGGATCAGTAGGCACGGCCAGGGAAGATATATCTCCCTAACTGCACACTGGGTAAATTTTGTGGCGGCTGGGCCCCAGGTAGAGAATTGTTTGGCGCACGTCCTTCCGCCGCCAAGGATCGCAGGGCATCATTCTTTGCCTCCTGTTGCCTCCTCCTCCTACTCGGCTTTCTCCTCTTCTTCTTCCACCTGCTCATCCAGTCAGCCACACACCTTTACCACCAACTTCAGCACAGCCCGGGTTAAACGTCATCAGGTCATTCTGAAACTCATATGTTTGGGGGACAGGCCCCACACCGCGCAGGAGTTGTGGCGGGGTATTGAACAACAGACCGACGAGTGGTTTCTGTCGGTGGGCCTCAAGCCCGGCCTGGTGGTGTGCGATAATGGGCGAAATCTCTTCGCAGCTCTGGGACTAGCCAGTTTGACGCACATCCCTTGCCTGGCGTATGTGCTGAATTTGGTGGTGCAGAAGTTCATTCACAAGTACCCCGACATGTCAGAGCTGCTACATAAAGTGAGGGCCGTCTGTGCGCGCTTCCGGCGTTCACATCCTGCCGCTGCTCGCCTGTCTGCGCTACATCGTAACTTTGGCCTTCCCGCTCACCGCCTCATATGCGATGTGCCCACCAGGTGGAACTCCACCTTGCACATGCTGGAGAGACTGTGCGAGCAGCAGCAGGCCATAGTGGAGTTTCAGCTGCAGAACGCAAGGGTGAGTCGCACTGTGGAACAGCACCACTTCACCACCAATGACTGGGCCTCCATGCGAGACCTGTGTGCCCTGTTGTGCTGTTTCGAGGTTTCCACAAAAATGGCTAGTGGCGATGACGCCGTTATCAGCGTTACAATACCAGTTCTATGTGTCCTTGGGAAAACACTTAGGGTGATGATGGAAGAAGAGGGTGTGGCCCTGGAGCAGGAGAAGGAGGAAGAGCGGTCATTTTTAGCACCTCCAGGCCAGTCTCTTAGAAGTGGCTCAGAGGGAGTTTTTTTTGCAACAGCAGAAGCCAGGTACAAATTTGGCCAGCCAGTGCCCACTACTGGAGGACGAGGAGGACGAGGATGAGGTGGAGGAGGATGACGATGAAGCATGTTCACAGCTCAGGTCCATCACTGGTGCGTGGCTGGGGGGAAACGGAGGACGATGACAATACGCCTCCCACAGAGGACAGCTTGTCTTTACCTCTGGACAGCCTGGCACACATGAGCGACTACATGCTGCAGTGCCTGCGCAACGATAGCAGAGTTGCCCACATTTTAACGCGTGCGGACTACTGGGTTCCCACCCTGCTGGATCCCCGGTACAAAGACAATGTGCCCACCTTAATTCCTGCACTGGAGCGTGATAGAAAGTTGTGCAATTACAAGCGCACGCTGGTAGACGCACTCCTGAGAGCATTCCCAAATGTCACAGTGGAACAAGTGGAAGCCCAAGGCGAAGGCAGAGGAGAAGAAAGAGGTCGCCAACGCAGCTGTGTCACGGCCAGCTCCTCTGAGTGCAGGGTTAGCATGGCAGAGATGTGGAAAAGTTTTGTCACCACGCCACAGCTAACTGTACCATCACCTGATACGGAACATGTTAGCAGGAGGCAGCATTTCAATAACATGGTGGAACAGTATGTGTGCACACCCCTCCACGTACTCACTGATGGTTCGGCCCCATTCAACTTCTGGGTCTCCAAATTATTCACATGGCCAGAGCTAGCCTTTTATTCCTTTGTTGGTGCTGGCCTGCCCGGCGACCAGCGTTTTGTCTGAACGTGTATTCAGCAGGTGGCGTCATTACTGACAAACGCAGCCGCCTGTCCACAGCCAACGTGGACAAGCTGACGTTCATAAAAATGAACCAGGCATGGATCCCACAGGACCTGTCCATCCCTTGTGAAGAAAATACATTTATAACTACCTCCCCTTAATCATATATTCTTGTACTCCAGGGCACTTCTTTATTAAATCCTCTTTTTTTAGTTTTACCATTATTTTGCAGGGCAACCCAAAGTTGAATGAACCTCTCCTCCGTCTGGGTGCCAGGGGCCTAAATATCTTAAAGTGGCCTTCTCCATTGGTGGGTGACATAAAGCCTGATTCTCTACTATTCGACCTCTCTCCTCTGTCTGGGTGCTGGGGCCTAAATAACTAAAAGTGGCCTTCTCCGTTGGTGGGTGACATGAAGCCTGATTCTCTGCTATGGAACCTCTCTACTCTTGTCTGGGTGCCTTGGTCTACATATCTGAAAGTGGCCTGTTCCAGGGGTGGGTAACATGATGCCTCTTTTTCCGCTATAGGACCTTTCTCCTCTGTCTGGGTGTCAGGGGCCTAACTTTCACGTACTTGCTTGCTGTCTTGGTGGCAGACATTTAACTCTTTTTACTGCAAAATGACCTCCCCATTGTCTGGGTGTCAGGGGCATAAATTTTGTTTAATTGCTTGCTGTTTTTTGGGCAGACATTTAACTCTTTTTGCTGTCTAGTGACCGCCCCATTGTCTGGGTGTCGGGGGCCTAAATTTCACGTACTTGCTTGCTGTCTTGGTGGCAGACATTTAACTCTTTTTGCTGTCTAATGTCTACCCCATTGTGTGGGTGTCCGGGGCCTAAATTTTACGTACTTGCTTGCTGTCTTGATGGCAGACATTTAACTCTTTTTGCTGTCTAATGACTGCCCCATTGTGTGGGTGTCAGGGGCCTAAATTTCACGTACTTGCTTGCTGTCTTGGTGGCAGACATTTAACTCTTTTTACTGTCTAATGACCGCCCCATTGTCTGAGTGTCAGGGGCCTAAATTTTGTTTTATTGCTTGCTGTCTTGGTGGCAGACATTTAACTCTTTTTACTGTCAAATTACCGCCCCATTGTGTGGGTGTCAGGGGCCTAAATTCCATGTACTTGCTTGCTGTCTTGGTGGCAGACATTTAACTCTTTTTACTGTCAAAAGGCCGCCCCATTGTGTGGGTGTCATGGGCCTAAATTTCACGTACTTGCTTGCTGTCTTGGTGGCAGACATTTAACTGTTTTTACTGTCAAATGACCGCCCCATTGTGTGGGTGTCATGGGCCTAAATTTCACGTACTTGCTTGCTGTCTTGGTGGCAGACATTTAACTGTTTTTACTGTCAAATGATCGCCCCATTGTGTGGGTGTCAGGGGCCTAAATTTTACGTACTTGATTGCTGTCTTGGTGGCAGACATTTAACACTTTTTACTGTCTAATGACCGCCCCATTGTCTGGGTGTCAGGGGCCTATATGTTGTTTAATCATTTGTTGTCTTGGTGGGAGATATTAAACTCTTTTTACTGTCTAATGACCGCCCCATTGTCTGCGTGTCAGTGG
Organism: Bufotes viridis; assembly: GCA_033119425.1. Classification (NCBI taxonomy): domain Eukaryota; kingdom Metazoa; phylum Chordata; class Amphibia; order Anura; family Bufonidae; genus Bufotes; species Bufotes viridis. Next base: position 41,742,263 of record CM065598.1, on the reverse strand, counting down.
CCTAGATTTCATTTAATTGCTTGCTGTTTTGGTGGGAGACATTAAACTCTTTTTACTGTCAAATGTCCTCTCCTCTGTCTGGGTGTCAGGGGCCTACATAAATGATAATGGCCTGTTCCATTGCAGGTTGACCTGAGGCCTGTGTTGCTGTTACAGGACCGCTCTCCTTTTTGCGGGTGCCATGGCCCTGAGTCTGTGAATGAGGCCTCTGGCACTGCAGGCAGACATGAATCCTTTTTGGTGGTGATGAGAACTTCAACTCCCATAGCATTCCCACTTGATGCCACCCCAACCTCCTATTCCATCTCCTCCTCCTCCAAGTTGCCAATTGATATTGGTTAATTTTTATTTATTTTATTTTATTTTAATTCATTTCCCTATTCACATTTGTTTGCAGGGGATTTACCTACATTTTGCTGCCTTTTGCAGCCCTCTAGCCCTTTCCTGGGCTATTTTACAGCCTTTTTAGTGCCCAAAAGTTTGGGTCCCCATTGACTTCAATGGGGTTCGGGTTCGGGGTCAAGTTCGGGACTAGTTCAGATCCTGAACCAGAACATTTTCGTGAAGTTCAGCCGAACTTCTCGAATCCGAACATCCAGGTGTTCGCTCAACTTTAATGACGTGCTGTTTAATAAGTTTCATATTTTTCTAAGTGTTTCTAAGTGCTACGATTGCACATGCATGTTGATAAGTGGAGGAGTACACGAATTTAACCCATTCCTATTACCTCCTGTGCTGTCCATTCCAGGTTTTTTTTTTAATGCTTTTAGAAATTATGTGTTTTTAAATATTTATTATTATATAATTCACCTTGAAAAAGAGACTGGCCCAGTCAAGGATGGACCGGGAACCTAAAGTGGCCTTGGAAAAAATAAAATAAAAGTAGCCCCATTTCTTTAATGCATCCAAACTGACAGAAGGTGGGGCAACACAAGTAGGCAGGGTCAGCAATACCATAATGCAAAATACCGTCCTTGCAGAACCATATACCACAGTGCAGCCCCACATAATCAATCATAACCATATATTGCCCCAAAAGCTGTCCCTCTATGGTGGCCATCAATAGATGCCATTTTCTGATCTTCTTGTCCAGTTGTCTCTGCTTAAGATATGGATCAGGGGCTTAGGAGATGAATTGCGGGCCTTAGTTGAATTCGGGGGAGCATGTGCGGTTGTTGACCATGTACTTGAGTACCTGATTCTCAAAGGTTTAATTACTGCTGAGAGCTTATGTTGTATCCAGCCAGCGGTAGAGTGAAGAGCTTGGGTGGCCCCCTGGAAAATTTTCCTGTAGGGTCTATGGCCAATCCTCCCCTGGGCCCAATTCCCAATCCAATCAGCTTCTATGTTCACCTCTTTACAATAAAAATATTTAGATCTACTGAAAGAGTCCAATCAAAGGATATACCAGCAGACCAGCCTAAGCCTTCTGGTATTCATTTTCATTTGGAGGCATACAGAGTTTTTTGTCACATTAAGTAAAAATTATGCCATTCGGCATTAGATGTCATGTTATGGAGGTATTCCTCCTATCAGCACTGTGCATGGAGCACAGCACTGTATTTTGAAGCACCGGGGACTGTGTGACGTGCTTTACTTAATGATTTATTTTATATTTCAATAGTCTAATTGAAGTTGTGACCATTAATAATATTAAAAGTATCTACATTCAAATCTCAGATTATGTACAAATGTCAAATCATGTCAAATAAAAAAATAAAAAAAGAAGAAAACACCACCACATGCCGCACCATAGTTACTAGCCCCTCCCATAACAACCATAACACATACATCTTGTTTATCAAAATGACCATTATGGAAAATGGATATATAATTAAAAAAAAAAAACATTTTAGATGCACCTGGTGAGATTAATGAAAAAATGTGAAAACAGACTTTTTTCCTTTTTTTTATAACATTTTCCAAATTATAAAGAAATAGAAACAGAAAAATCCTAAAATAAAAGTGACATAAAAACTTATCGCCAAAACAAAGGCACAAAAATTATTTGAAAGAAAAGTTGTGTCGCATGTACTAACAAAAAAATGTGCCTGGTCAGGAAGATGGGTAAATGACCTAGTTTAAAGGGGTACATACAAACACAGAAATGCAACAGCATTCTGCAACTAACACTCTGCTAAAAGCTATCAGAGGTCGTTAGTGTACATTTTGATCAAAAAGTAATAAGCCACTCGCTACGTCAAGGCCACCTCTATGAGTGGTCCTAAAGCTTAATCCCACCTGTTATGGGTCATAACAGCCAATACGGAGGCTGTTATGGCACGAGAAAGGGTTAATAAGCATGGTTGATCCGAGCATGCATGCTGGTCCCGCACTTCTTGGATTCTATGTGGCAGTTTTGACCCATAACAGGTGGGATTTAGCGTTAAGACCACTCATAGAGGCAGCCTTGACGTGGCAAGTGGCTTATTACTCTTTGATCAAAATGTACACTAACGACCTCTGATAGCTTTTAGCATAGAGGCAGGGCAGAGTGCTAGTTTCAGAGTGCTGTTGCATTTCTGTGTTTGTATGTATATTTTGCCGTGGCTGCGTGCACCTGCATACAGGGACGTGCTGACTGACCCCCCCCCTTCCTTGTGTTTCTGTCTAGTTTAAAGGGGTTGTCCGGGTTCAGAGCTCAATTTTTACCCAAGCAGCCCCCCTGACAGGAGCATCGGAGCAGTTCATGCTCCGATGCTCTCCTTTGCCCTGTGCTAAATCATGCAGGGCAAAGGAATTTTCAAGAGTTCCAGTAACAAACTTGGCTTTCCATGGGGCTACCAGGAAGCCCGGTGACGTCACGGCACTGATTTTTAGCGCTGCCCTAGCCAGTAAAATAGCTAGGGCAGCGCTAAAGCATGCCCATCAGAGCCGGTGACATCACCGAACACACTGCTGGGTGGAAGCTTCCGCCCGGCAGTGTGTTATTATAAACAAAAGTGCCCTTGCCCTGTGCAATCTAGTGCAGGGCAAAGGAGAGCATCGGAGCATGAACTGCTCCAATGCTTAAGTCAGGGGGGCTGCCTAGGTGAAAATGGAGGTATGACTGGGTTCAGAGCTAATGGTCAAAGACCTTGTCAATGAGCTCCATATATCTCAGCTTCCTAGGTCATATAGAGGTAGTAGGATATTGAGTTAACTACACAATACCAAAAGATTCCAGTTTTTAGGGGAATAAGGTACAAAATTAATGAGAGAATTGTTTTATTTTTAGTAGCTTACTTAAGATCTGAGTCGAATTTGATGTAGCAATGAAAACATCATCAGGACCTACAGAAGTTCCTACAAGAAACTAAGAAAAAAAATGCTGCTAATCATTCTAAGTAAAAAAAAGATGGATCTCGCAGTAGGCAAAATTATTATCCTAGATTTACGCAAACACATCAGTTCATAGAAGCTTCTTGGCGCCTAAGAGAAAGAACACACGCAAATGAGGCCTTCTCTACAAAGAGCCCAGACACATTCTGCTCTGCTTGCTCTTTGCACATCAAAGAAAATATTCTCAAATGAATGTGCATTGTTTCTCTTCAGGCAAATTGAATACCTTGATGTGAAATGTTATCACCTTAAATGCTAAACGTGTCTTATCACCACAATACAGTTAATGCAAAAAGAAACCCCAAATGCAAAAAGACGTAAATGTCAGTATGTATTTGATGATTAAACATTAATATAGTGCAATCTTCCATAAAAAGAGCATTTAATGCTTTACCCTCACACCTATTGTTCAATAGGGGTAGAGATGAGTGAATTTTTCAAAAATTCGATTCGGCCGGTTTGAATTTCCTGGCTGCAGAGAGCATTTATAGTGGTGTAGAACACTGTGCCTTGCAGTAACACGCATAGGGAGTCTGCTGTGGTAGTGAAATAATACTATGAGTCAGTATGACATGCAGATGAAAGGCGTTGCTCTTAGAATCACTGCACACTTCACTTATTTGGGCAGTAACTGGGCTAAAACTGACCAAATAACAAGTATATAAATGACCAATAACAATAATAAGTATGAACTCAGCTACTTACAGGAAGATGTTAGCGTCAAGAAGAAGCACACTCCTTTTACTCTGTCGTGAGCTGATTCCACATAGATGTCTACAGAACCTGTTTTATTAAACGCTTATACAAAAGTAGAGCACCCGATAGAGTGGAGAGGGTGTCAGCAGTAAGTTTGTGTTGACTTCACTGATTATTTTGCCCTTTCTCTGTACCGTCAGAACAATAACCCCCAAAAAACTGATCTTGTCTGTTGAGCATCCGTATTCACTTGGTCAGCATTTGGTCAGTAATACATCAGTATTGTTAATGCCAGAAAAAAACAGGAGTTGATCCAAAACAGAGATGACACGTGAATTGAATCTTTTGCATGTCTTCTGTGTTTTGTACCCACTCCTGCTTTTGGCTACCAAATCACAAGTCAATTCTGATAGGACCATACAGGCTGCTACACAGGCAGGATCTGTTGTGCATCTCATTGTTCCTTCCTTCTGACAGATCAGAAAAACAGTCAAATAAATGATGATGTCAGCAAGGCCGAAAGGCAAAATAGTGGCCAAGTCATGAAGTGGGGAGGGTGGGAACAGCATTAGAAGTCCACAGAGTGGCCCTATGATATAGTGGTAAGGTGGAAGCAGCATGAGAAGATCAGAGTGGCCTAATGACAGAGTGTGGAGGTGGAGGCACCATCAGGAGGACACAGAGTGGCACAATGACAGATTGTGGAGGTTGGGGCAGCATCAGGAGGTCACAGAGTCTCATAATGACAGAGTGTGGAGGTGGCGGAAGCATCAGGAGGCCACAGAGTGGCACAATGACAGAATGTGGAGGTGGCAGCAGCAGCAGCATCTGGAGACCACAGAGTGGCAAGGTGACATAGTGTGGAGGTGACAGCAGAATCATGAGACCACAGAGTGACAAGGTGACATAGTGTGGAGGTGGCAGCAGCATCAGGAGACCACAGTGTGACCCAGTGACAGAGTTGGGAGGTGGCAGCAGCATCAGGACACCACAGAGTGGCAAGGTGACATAGTGAGGAGGTTGCAGCAGCATCAGGAGACCAAAGAGTGACCCGGTGACAGAGTGGGGTGGCAATACAAGTACCAGCTGAAGATGGTGGGTGAAAGAAGGAGCACTTGGCATCAGATGTGTGGCATCAGGCGGGTGGCAGCATCAGAATATTAGTTGAGGCAGGTAGCCAGAAGAAACCGGTCTCTTTTGTCATTTTGGACCGGTAGCGAGGGTCGAGCAAGGTGGAGAGCTAGAAGTTATCCCTCTGCTGAATGGTGAGAATTCGGCTGTCACTACGCATGCAAGTGAGCATGCATCGGGCCATTTGTACAAGTGATTCGGAGGGACTCCCTGCCTCCGTCTCTGCATACTACCATGGTGTATCTGGGTCCTCTGCCTCCTCTTCCTCATTTCCCTGTAGCTCCTCTGGCTGGTCCTGCTCCTCCTCTCCTGTCACCTGTGTGTAAAAACCACCCATTTTGCTACACATTGCTTGTGCTCCAATGTCCTTCTCCTCCTCCAGTTCAGCCCCCACTAGGCTCATGTGGCCGTGAGATCTAGGCACCACGTCTCCAGTTCCCTGACCAGCCAGATTTACCAGCAGCTGTTCCAGGACATGAACCAGTGGAATGACGTTGTTCATCCCGTAGTCCTGGCTTCTGATAAATAACGTGGCCTCCTCAAAGGGCCTGAGCAAACGGCAGGTGTCAAGCATGACCTGCCACTGGCTGACATCGAAGTTACAAAGGGGAGTACTCCTGTCCGCTTGGATCATCAAGAAATCGTTTATGGCCTTTCTCTGTTCGTATAGTCGGTCATGCATGAGCTGCCACTGGCTGACATCGAAGTTACACAGGGGAGTACTCCTATCCGCTTGGATCATCAAGAAATAATTATGGCCCTTCTCTGTTCGTATTGTCGGTCCAACATATGGAGGGGGTGAATTCCAACGGGTGGAAACGTCGCATATAAGCCTATGTTGGGGGCTGCCGTTCTGCTGCTGCAGATCAAGGAGGGTGTGTTTTGCAATATACGAGTGGCTGAAGTGCATGCAAATTTTTCTTGCCATTTTTAGGATGTGTCGCAGATAGGTGGAAGACTTCAGGAACTACTTGATAACCAGCTTGAACACGTGTGCCATGCAGGGAGCACGTCTCAGCCCTCCTTGATGCATCGCTGACCCCATGTTCTTCCCATTGTCAGTCACCATGGTTTCAATTTTGAATTGTCGAGAAGAAAGCTAGGATTCAATATCTTGATGAAGGACATGAAGCAGTTCCTATCCTGTGTAACTCTGTTCGCCCAGGCAAACAAGGTGTAGAACAACGTGACACCGCCATGCCCTGCACATGTGGTATGCACTGTGGATTGTCCCTGCAGTGGAGGCTGAGGACAAGGTGGAGGATGAGGAAGCAGAGGTGGACATTGTCGCAGGACCAACGGCATGAGAAGGTGGAGGTGGAAGCGGCGTCACCTGGCTAAGTTGCTGTTGTGGCTGTGCAGGAACCACATTCACCCAGTGGGCCACAAAGGACATGTATTGTCCCTGACCGTAGTAACAGCTCCACATGTCAGTGTTGCACTTTGGCAGACACCGACAGGCTCAAGTACTGGCCCACCTTCTGTTCTACATGAGCGAATCGAAGTTGACAAAGAGTCAGCAGGGTGGCAGAAGTGGGAGGTCGGTAGCCAAAGGTGCCCAGGGTAGACCACCCGCTTCTCAGGAGCCTACCTGCCTGAAAAGTAGTGGTGCACGGAAGCAGCGGTGGTAGCAGTCAGTCAGTGCATAGTGTTGGGGGTAACATCGCCTACTCGGCGGTGGGGCAGTTTTTTGTTAAGTCGCCAGAAAAAATGAACATGGCCATATGTAGAATCTGTGGGCCAAAGGGAAGCGTGGCGTGGGTGCCAATGTACAACTTCAATTCGATACCACGAAGTGTGAGGAGATTTGGTGAGAATTTTTTTTCCCTGAAATTCAGATCGAATTCCACTTTGTCAACTTCGATTCGCTCATCTCTAAATGTGGGCTAAACTCATAACTAAATCTGCTAGTGCATTTTTTATTTCTTTGTCACATTCTAAAATTAAACTATGCTGTACAATAGCAGTTCTGGGTGCATTACTAGTAGTGTTGGGCGAATTGAAGTATCCAAAGTGGATTTCAATCCAAATTTCAGGGAAAATTTGAATAGCCACAAATCCAACTTGCCTCATGCTTTGTGGTAACTAGTCAAGTTTCCATGAAATGGCGGAAAAATTTTTTTTCTATACTCACCTCATCCATTTGAGCGTGAAGAGGCCGTGGTGGCCATCTTGATTGAAGATCCCACACTAAATCTCATATGCGGTGACTAGAGATGAGTGAATCGAAGCTGACAAAGTGGAATTCGATCCGAATTTCAGTAATTATTCAATTTGTACCGAATCCAAATTTCCTCACGATTCGTGGTAAGGAATCACATTTTTTCCTAAAATGGCTGCTGCACATGTTAGGACATGGAGCAAGGGACTCTGGGAACGAGGGATCACCCACAATTCCATGCATGCATCCAATCAGCAGCCAGCCCTGTGATGTCACAGCTTTTTAAATAGCCTCAGCCATCTTGGATTCAGCCATTTCCCAGTGTACTTAGTGCAGGGAAAGATGTTAGCAGGCGCTAGGGACAGTGCTAGGAAATACTTGAAAACTTATATTTTGCTCAATAGAAGCTCTGGAAAAGAGCATTAGAAGTGTAGTGAAAGGATAGGGAGGAATTATTCCACAGTATTGAAGCAGAACAGGGTTCAATAGGGGTGTTTACAGCCTGGGTAATAGAAACAATCCTATTATACCTTGCTGCACTGACTGCGGATTCAAATTGCCATTATACTGCTGCTCATTTCAGGTTTGCAATACTTCTGTAATTCCAGCAAACTGTTCTTGTTATTGGGGTCTTATTAGCCCTTTTGCGGTGCAGTCATATAGCCTTTTTTGTCGTGTATTAGTGGTGAAAAAGAAAGGAACTTATTAGCCATTGTGTGTTGAAGTGAGAAACTTACAGCCCTTTTTGGCATGTATTAGTGGGAAAAAAATATATTATTTGCCATTCATAGCTACAGTTATGTGTTCTAAAGCCTTTTTTTGGCGTGTATTAGTGGAGAAAAAGAAAAAGGGCTTATTAGCCGTTGTGTGGTGAAGTAAGAAAATTAAAGCCCTTTTTGGCGTGTATTAATTTCCTTTTCATTTACTTATTTGATCTAACAGTATGTCAGACAGAGAAGTCACAGGCCCTGCACAGGGGAGGGGCACAGGACTAAATGTTTCTGGCGCAGGCACCGGTCGCAGCAGAGTAAGGGATCGTGGCAGCAGGAGTCGCAGCGAAAGTCATGAGCTCCTGCTGTCATCTAGCAGTCGTTTCTTGACCAGCAACCCAGCGGTTCTTGACATTGACTTTCGACTTCGTTATAAGTGACATCAGACACCCCCAGCCAAGAGTCTGTGGGTTCTTCAGACACAAACCATAGGGAGCAGGCCCTGTGCCCTCACCTGTTCTCAACCTGCCTCTGTAATTTTCTGTTCCTTAGTCAGAGAAATACTATATGCTGTGGGCTCAGCTCCACTATACAGCTAGGAAGAGCTACTAAAGGACAGTCAGCAGCTACTACCTAGCCAAGATTTGAAGGAGACAATCGCCGCTTCCTCCGGTAGGCGGGCAAGTAGTGATGAGGAGAGTGGCATGGGAGCTGGTGTTGCGAGCGGTCAGGCTCCTGGATTAGAGACTGTTAAGGAGGACATCAGTAACGTGCAGACAGTACTTAATGATGATGTAGCCGATCATGATTGGGACCTGGGTGACGAAGGGGCTTCATCATCATCAGAAAAAGAGGGTGGTATCTTGCATGTGAGGCAGCGGTGGAGCCAGCAATTCTGTACCGTGGGCAGGAGTCAGCAGGATGGCAGCAGTGGGAGGTTGGGCGCCAAATGTGTACAGGGTAGACCACCCTCTTCGCAGAAGCATACCGGTCCGGAAAGTAGTGGTGCAGGGGTTGACGGAGGCAGTGGCGGTAGCAGTCAGTCAGTGCAGAGTTTTGGGGGTAAAATCAGCCACTCGGCGGTGTGGCAGTTTTTTGTTAAGCCGCTGGGGGAGGTGAATATTGCCATTTGTAGAATCTGTGGGCCGAGGGGGAAGCATGCCCAGGGTGCCAATGTTGGCACCACAGCCCTGCGCCAACATATGCAGCGTCACCATAAAGTGGCCTGGAAGAACCGTGGCTTCAATGTGGCGGTCCAGACTGCCACAGCAACCACTGCATTACCCAGTGGCACGCACCTGATTTCAGGAAGTCAAGGCCTCACCACCTCAGCTGAAGTAAACTGTCTGTCCTTCCCATTAATAACTGGTCCTGAGGCTCCTGCTCCTCCTCCTCCTACTAGTTAGTCATTCCATCAGCAATCTATCACCGAAGCGATTGCCAAGAGACAACATTATACGTGCACTCATCCAATGGTGCAGAAGCTGAATGTGCTCCTGGCCAAGTTTCTGGTACTGCAGTCCCTGCCTTTCCAAGTGGTGGACTCTGCACTTTTCAGAGAACTGATGGCTTGTGCTGAGCCGAGGTGGAGAAACCCAAGCCGTCATTTCTTTGCCAAAAAGGCAGTACCAGCCCTGCACACATACAGTTGTGTTCAAAATTATTCAACCCCCACTGAAATTGAGTGTTTTGGCCAGTTTGACATTTATTTTGATCATTTCAGTCATCTTGTTTACAATTGAATCAAAGAGGCACTTGTAAGTCAGACAAATATAACATAATATTTATAATGAAATAACCACAAATGTCTTTTCTGTGCTCACATCATTATCAGTTTTATTCAACCCCCAAGTGACATTCAATCTTAGTACTTAGTACAACATCCTTTTCCAGTTATAACAGCTTTAAAACGTGAAGCATAGCTTGACACAAGTGTCTTGCAGCGATCTACTGGTATCTTCGCCCATTCTTCATGGGCAAAAGCCTACAGTTCAGTCACATTCTTAAGCTTGCGCGCTGCAACTGCTTTCTTTAAGTCCCACCAGAGGTTCTCAATCAGATTTAAGTCTGGTGACTGCGATGGCCACTTCAAAATGTTCCAGCCTTTAATCTGCAACCATGCTCTAGTGGACTTGGAGGTATGCTTGGGATCATTGTCCTGTTGAAAGGTCCAACGTCTCCCAAGCCTCAGGTTTGTGACGGACTGCATCATATTTTCATCCAATATCTCCTGGTACTGAAGAGAATTCATGGTACCTTGCACACGCTGAAGCTTCCCTGTACCTGTAGAAGCAAAACAGCCCCAAAGCATGATTGACCCCCCGCCATGCTTCACAGTAGGCAAGGTGTTCTTTTCTTCATAGGACTTGTTCTTCCTCCTCCAAACATAGCGTTGATCCATGGGCCTAGACAGTTCTAATTTTGTTTCATCAGTCCACAGAATACTATCCCAAAACTTTTGTGGTTTGTCCACATGACTTTTGGCATACTGCAGTCAACTCTTCTTATTCTTTGGAGACAGCAAGGGGGTGCGCCTGGGAGTTCTGGCATGGAGGCCTTCATTACGCAGTGTGCACCTTATTGTCTGAGCTGAAACTTCAGTACCCGCATCTGACAAATCTTTTTTCAGTTCCTCAGCAGTCACAAGGGGACTTTTCTCCACTTTGTGCTTCAGGTAGCGCACAGCAGTCGAAGTCAGCATCTTCTTTCTGCCACGACCAGGTAGCGTTTCAACAGTGCCCTTTGACTTGAATTTGCAAATGATGCTTCCTATGGTGTCTATTGGTATGTTTAACATCTTTGCAATCTTCTTATAGCCATTGCCCTTCCTGTGAAGAGAAATCACCTCTTCTCTTGTCTTCCTGGACCATTCTCTTGACTTCACCATGTTTGTAAACACACGAGTAAATGTCTAGAAGGAGCTGAGTATCACAGTCATTTTAAATCTGCCTAATCGGTGCTTATTATGCTTGATTGCTGCTCCTTGACATCCACAGGTGTTTTCAATACCTGATCAAAAACACTTGAATGAACCTCTGTTCTTAAAAGTGGTAGTCTTTAAGGGGTTGAATAATTGTGTCAATGAGGAAATCACTAAAGAAAACATTTAATACTGTATTACAAAAACATACTGTATTACAAAAACAATTGATGTCATTTTAGTTGCATTTGGTTCTTTAAAAAGTCATTGTAAGATTTCATTCTGCACACAATTACAAATGTACACTAAATTCCCTAAAACCCTTTACAGCATTGGGGGTTGAATAATTTTGAACACAACTGTATGTAGAAAAGACGGTGGGCCAGTTCTTGAGCCTGATGGTGTCTGGAAAAGTGCACGGCAGCGTTGACATATAAAGCTGTAACTACGGTCAAGGACAATATTTGTCCTTTACGGCCCACTGGGTAAATGTGGTTCCTGCCCAGCCAAACCAGCAACTTGGCCAGGTGATGCCGCTTCCGCCTCCACGTTTTCACGCCGTTGATCCTGTGACAATGTCCGTTTCTGCCTCCTCATCTTCTACCTTGTCCTCAGCCTCCACTGCAGGGACAATTCACAGTGCCCCACCAACATACCACATGTGCAGGGCACGGTGGTGTCACACTGTTCTGCAGCTAGTTTGCCTGGGTGAACAGAGTCACACAGGGGAGGAACTGCTCCACGTCTTTCATCAAGATATTGAATCCTGGCTTTTTCTGCGATAACTCAAAATTGGAACCATTGGTGACTGACAACGGGAAGAACATGGTGTCGGCGCTTCTTCAAGGATAGCTGAGCCATGCGCCCTGCATGGCAAACGTGTTCAATCTGGTTGTTAAGCGTTTCCTGAAGTCTTCCACTCATCTGCAAGACATCCTAAAAATGGCCAGCGAACTTTGCATGCACTTCAGCCACTCGTATATTGCAAAGCACACACTCCCTGACCTACAGCGACAGAAAGGCGTTCCCCAACATAGGCTGATATGGGATGTTTCCACCCGTTGGAATTCCACCCTCTATATGTTGGACCGACTGCATGAACAGAAAAAGGCCATAAACGATTTATTGATGATACAGGCAGACAGAGGTACTCCCCTGTGTAACTTTGATTTAGCTAGTTACAGCTCATGCGTGACACCTGCCGTTTTAGCGTGCCCTTTGAGGAGGCCACTTTATTTGTCAATTGTCAAAACTACGGGATGAACAACGTATTTCCACTGATTCATATTCTGGAAAAGATGCTGGTTAGAGTTGAGCAAACAGCTGGATGTTCGGGTTAGAGAAGTTTGGCCAAACTTCACGAAAATGTTCGGGTTCGGGATCTGAACTCGACCCGAACTTGACCCCGAACCCGAACCCCATTGAAGTCAATAGGAACCTGAACTTTTGGGCACTAAAAAGGCTGGCGTCAGGTGGGAATGCTATGGGAGTTGAGGTTCTCATCACAGCCAAAAAAGATTCATGTCTGCCTGCAGTGCCAGAGGCCTCATTCACAGACTCAGGGCCATGGTAACCATACATGGGAGTTGAAGTTCACATCGCAGCCAACAAGGATTCATGTCTGCCAGCAGTGTCACAGGTCTCACTCACAGACTCAGGCCAATGGCAACCATACATGGGAGTTAAAGTTTTTATCTCAGCCAAGAAGGAATCATGTCTGCCTGCAGGGCCACAGGCCTTATTCAAACATTCAGGCCCACGGGACCCAGAAAGAGGAGAGTTAAAATCACGCCAAAACAGTATCGACTTTACCCAACAGTATTGATTTCACCCAGCAATGCCACAGGCCTTATTCACAGATTCAGACCCATGGCACCCACAAAGAGGAGAGTTACAATCATGCCAAATCAGTATTGATTTCACCCAGCAGTGCCACAGGCCTCAATGGCACCCGCAAAGAGGAGAGCGGTCCCGTAACAGCAACACAGGCCTTAGGTCAACCTGCAATGGAACAGGCCATTATAATTTATGTAGGCCCCTGACACCCAGACAGAGGAGAGGTCATTTGACAGTAAACAGAGTTTACTGTCTCCCACCAAGACAGCAAGCAATTAAATGAAATATTGGCCCCTGACACCAACACAATGGGGCAGTCATTTGACAGTAAAAAGAGTTTAATGTCTCCCACCAATACAGCAGGCGATGAAACAAAATATAGGCCCCTGACAACCAGACAATGTAGAGGTCATTTGACAGTTTAAAGAGTTTAATATCTCCCACCAATGCAGCAAGCGATGAAACGAAATATAGGTCCCTGACAACCAGACAATGAAGAGGTCATTTGACAGTATAAAGAGGATAATGTCACCCACCAAAGCAACAAATTATTAAACGACATATAGGCCCTTGACTCCCACACAATGGGGCAGTCATTTGACAGTAAAAAGATTTAAATGTCTCCCACCAAGACAGCAAGCAAGTAAACGAAATATAGGCCCCCGACACCCACATAATGGGGCAGTCATTTGACAGTAAAAAGAGTTTAATCTCTCCCACCAAGACAACAAATGATTAAACGACATATAGGCCCCTGACACCCACACAATGGGGCAGTCATTTGACAGTAAAAAGATTTATATGTCTCCCACCAAGACAGCAAGCAAGTAAACGAAATATAGGCCCCTGACACCCACACAATGGCACGGTCATTTGACAGTAAAAAGACAACAAATGAATAAATTACATATAGGCCCCTGACACCCAGACAGAGTAGAGGTCATTCGACATCAAAAAGAGTATAATGTCAAACACTAAAGCAACAGGTGATCATCTGAAATGTAGGCCCCTGGCACCCAGACAGAGGAGAAAGGTCCCATAGCAGCAAAACAGGCATCATGTTACCCACCAATGGAACAGGCCACTTTCAGTGATTTAGGCCCCAGCACCCAGACAGAGGAGAGAGGTTCCATAGCAGCAAAACAGGCATCATGTTACTCATCAATGGAACAGGCCACTTTCAGTAATGAAAGCCCCAGCACCCAGAAAGAGGAGAGAGGTCCCATAGCAGCAAGACAGGCATTATGTTACCCACCAATGGAACAGGCCACTTTCAGTTATTTAGGCCCCAGCACCCAGACAGAGGAGAGAGGTCCCATAGCAGCAAAACAGGCATCATGTTACCCACCAATGTAGCCTTTCAAAGAGCGCCATAGAAATCGCCGAACACCAAACCAGAACCCAAACTTTTATGTAAATGTTCAGGTCTGGGTCCCGAACACCCCAAAATTCGGTACAAACCCAAACTATACAGTTCGGCTTCGCTCAACACTAATGCTGGTAAATCTGGCTGCTCAGGGGACTGGAGATGTGGCGCCTACATCTCACGGCCACATAAGCCCTGTGGGGGCTGAACTGGAGGAGGAGAAGGACATTGGAGCACACGCAATGTGTAGAGAAATGTGTGGTTTTTCCACACAGGTGACAGCAGAGGAGGAGCAGGAGCAGCCAGAGGAGCAAGAGAGAGATGAGGAAAATGAGGCAGATGACCCAGACACACCGTGGCAGTATGCAGTGGAGATGGAGGAAGGGAGTCCCTCCGAGTCACTTGCGTAAATAGCCCGATGCATGCTCACTTGCTTGCGTAGTGACAGCCGAATTGTCACCAATCAGCAGAGGGATGACTTCTGGCTCTCCACCATGTTAAGCCGGTCCAAAATGGGGGCCTTTTTTACACCCGCTGAGAGGGAGGACAAACTGAACTACTATGGAGACATCCTATGAAGTTAGTTGTCCACTGCCTATATGCGCCATCGTCCATCCTCTTGCAGGTCTGAGCTGGGGGGCCCTCTTTGCTAAACATTCCACTGCCATGGCTACTGGGGGGGGGGGGGGCGTGGCAGGAGCAGTACCAGCTCCATCAGCAGCAGCCTGAGTCTAGAGTCGCTGATGAGCAGCTTTCTTCACCCGAATAGTAAAGAAAGTACTCACCAGCAGCTAAACATAGAGCATAACCTGAACCATCAGTTGGTGGCATACTTGGAGTGCACCCTGCCAGCCGATATTGAAGATCCGGTTGGCTACTGGGCAGCCAAACTGGATTTGTGGCCCCAACTGGTCGAGTATGCCCTAGAGAAGCTGTCCTGCCCAGACAGTAGTGTGGCATCAGAGCGGGTGTTTAGTGCGGTGGGGGCCATAGTTACCCTGAGGAGAACTCGCATGTCCACCCAAAATGTGGAGAGACTGACCTTTCTCAAGATGAATCAGGTGTGGATTAGTGTTGAGTGCGAATATCCGAATAGCGAATTTTTATCGCGAATATCGGCACTTCGCTAATTCGCGAATATTTCGAATATAGTGCTAGAAATTCGCTATTTTGAATATTCGTTTTTTTTGTTTTGTTTTTAGTTATATTTTTTTCTTTCCCACTTCCCAAAAGTAGTTCTTACCTGTCCTGAGGATTCCTGGCTTCCTGGCTGCTCCGGTCAGTGCATGTTGCCGCTTCTGCCGACTTCCGTGCTCATGGAGCGTCCCCATCACCATGGGAACGTCTCCATATACTAAAATGTACTGTCGGATTTGAGAATTACGTTGAAATCGCAATGCGATTAATTTAAGTTATATTAATCGCATTGCGATTACAACTTAGCAGTGCACTGCTATCTTACATATTAGGCTAGAATTAACGAATATGGAATATAGCAGCAGTGCTAAGTAGAAATCGCAATGCGATTACTCCAAGTTACATTAATCGCATTGCGATTTCAATTAGCACTGCTATAATATATTCCATATTCATTAACTTCGTTAATTCTAGCAAGCTGACCCATTAAAAACCCAGCTCTAAGTTGAAATCGCAATGCGATTAATATAACTTGAAGTAATCGCATTGCGATTTCTACTTAGCACTGCTGCCATATTCCATATTCGTTAATTCTAGCCTAATATGTAAGATAGCAGTGCTAAGTTGTAATCGCAATGCGATTAATATAACTTGATTTAATCGCATTGCGATTTCAACAGACATGGTTTACTATGGTTGCTAAAACGAAGATGGAGAATACTTCGTTATCTTCGTTTTGAGGAATATGACGAATACATTTGTCATATTCGTTAATTCTACCAAGCCAACCATAGTAAACCAGGTCTAAGTAGAAATCGCAATGCGATTAATTCAAGTTATATTAATCGCATTGCGATTTCAACGTAATTCTCAAATCTGACAGTACATTTTAGTATGGAGACGTTCTTGGACTGGTAGAATTAGCGAATTTGACGAATGTATTCGTCATATTCCTCAAAACGAAGATAACAAAGTATTCTCCATCTTCGTTTTAGCAACCTATTCGTCAACTTCGCTAATTCTAGCAATCAAATAGGAAGGTTGACTATAGAGACAGCTGTGTTTAATGCGCTATGCGATTATATTATTATTATTTTTTTAATAAATAGAATAATTATAATAATTATCAAGTAATATAATTATTCTATTAAAAAAAGCAAAGTAATATAATCGCATAGCGAAATAAACACAGCTGTCTCTATAGTCAACCTTCCTATTTGATTGCTAGAATTAGCGAAGTTGACGAATAGGTAGCTAAAACGAAGATGGGGAATACTTTGTTATCTTCGTTTTGAGGAATATGACGAATATATTCGTCATATTCGTCATCTTCGCTATAATTCTAGATATGAAACCAATAGGAAAGTATTTAAATCGCATATTACTCGCGATAACTAGAATAATGACGAATATTCGATTTCGACGAATATGAAACAAATATTCTTTCGAATATTCGCGAATTTCGTCGAAATTGAATATGGCACCTGCCGCTCATCACTAGTGTGGATCAGCCAGGATTTCCACCCACCAATGCCTAATGCATCAGATTAAATCATCCATGCTGCCTCACCCAAACCTTCACCAAATACCGTTGGCTCCCACCAATTGAATAGCTGTGTGTTGCAAATTGTGATCATCACCCAAAACAAAAATACACAGCAATATGCTATATAAAGTACATATTTTGCTGTTCAAGTATACAAAAAATATATATAAAATCCAGTACTAGCAGCATAAATATACAAGAATAAAGAAAACCAGACTACATGAAAATGTCATATGTCAATCTATACAACCCCTTGATGAAAGACATTCATGTTCAATTGCCTTTTACATCACCTAGACCAGGAGGAGAGAGGGGCAGATTAACCCCAGACTACAAAGTGCACCCTTCTTATTGAAAAAAGTGTAGGTCAAAGGAAACATCCCCATATCAATAACAAAAAAAGTCCATAGTGTAGTAAACAATCCATTAAAGGGTAATGCTATAGTATAATACCGACCAATGTAGTCCTGACCCCGACACGCGTTGAGGAAACGACTGCGAAACCTTGACAAAAGAGTCCAGTTACTTCTGGCTACCTGCCTTAGCTACTATTCTGATACTGCGACCTATCTGATGCCAAGTGCTACTTCTTACACCCACCATCTTCAGAGGGTACTGTTAGTGCCACACACCTCCCCAATCTGTCATGGGGTCACTCTGTGGTTTCCTTACGCAGCTGCCTCATCTATACTATGTCAACTTGCCACTCTGTGGTCTCCTGATGCTTCTGCCATCTCCACACTATGTCACCTTGCCACTCTGTGGGCTCCTGATGCTGCTGCTACCTCAACACTATGTCACCTTACCACTCTGTGGACTCCTAATGCTGCTGCCACCTCCATACTCTGTCATTGTGCCACTCTGTGGTCTTCTAATGCTGCTGCTACCTTCACACTGTCATCTTGCCACTCTGTGGTCTCCTGATGCTGCCACCACCTCCACACTACAGATGTAGTAGGGTTAACACTCATGCTTTATGAGATGTGTTAACTAAACAAAAGTTAACTAAACGCATTAAGCAATTGCTTTTCAATGGCTTTTGTTTCAAGATAATGCGATGAGATAATGAAATTTGAGTTAAGGGTTTAAGTGTTACCCCTGCTACATCTGTATGTCACCTTGCCACTCTGTGGTCTCCTGATACTGCTGCTGCCACCTCCACACTCTGTCATTGTACCACTCTGTGGTCTCTTGATGCTGCTGCTACCTTCACACTATGTCACCTTGCCACTCTGTGGTCTCCTGATGCTGCTGCCACCTCCACACTATGTCACCTTGCCACTCTGCGGTCTCCAGATGCTGCTGCTACCTCAACACTATGTCACCTTGCCCCTCTGTGGCCTCCTCATGCTGCTGCTGCCACCTCCACACTCTTTCATTGTGCCACTCTGTGGCCTCCTCATGCTGCTGCTACCTCCACACTGTCACCTTGCCACTCTGTGGTCTCCTGATGCTGCCGCCACATTTGGTAGCCAAAAGCAGGAGTGGGTACAAAACACAGAAGACATGCAAATATTCAATTCACGTGTCAGCTCTGTTTTGGATCCACTCCTGTTTTTTTGGGGGCATTAGCAATACTGATGGATTACTGACCAAATCCGTTTTTTGGGGGTTATTGTTCTGACGGATCAGTGGAAGGGCAAAATAATCAGTGACGTCAACACAAACTTACTGCTGATATCCTCTCCACTCTGTCAGGGGGGCTATACTTGTATATGCGTTTAATAGAACAGGTTCTGTAGACATCTATGTGGAATCAGCTGATGATGGTGTAAAAGAAGTGAACTCTTTCACACTATAGTAGGATCTTGGGCCTCTGCACGGTTCTTTATACCTGACACTAACCTGTAGGGCTGAGTTCACACTTGAGTTATTTGGTCAGTTTTGGCCCCAGAACTGCCTAAACAAGTGAAGTGTGCAGTGATTCTAAGAGCGACGCCTGTCACCTGCGTGTCATATAGTGTTGATCACAAATTTTCGAATTGCGAATTTTAATTGCGAATATCTGCACTTCGAGAATTCGCGAATATTTAGAATATCGTGAAATATATTCGTAATCGCGAATATTTGTTTTTTTTAAATACCAGTTTATGCGAATTGTTATGCAAATTTTTCTGCAAATTTTTGATATGCAAATTTTCACAAGAAAATAAGATTTCTCCATTTATTTCTCTAATTCAGGGATCAGCAACCTTCGGCACTCCAGTTGCTGTGAAACTACAACTCCCAACATGTACACTTACTTGGCTGTACTTATAACTCTCTTAGAAGTGAAAGAAGGATTCTGGGAGTTGTAGTTTCAGAAGAGCTGGTGTGCCTGAGGTTGCTGATCCCTGCTCTAATTGCTCTGCTGGATTCTCTTCAGACTGACAGCTCAGGGAAGATGATCTCTCTCCGTGGGTGTTTCCTTTCTGCTGAGCTCTCTTCCTATCACTGCTCAAGGGCATGCTCTTTCTAAGGGGTTGTGCCCTCTCTGCTGCTCTCTCTCTGTAACTGTCACAGCTTCTAAGAGTTGATATAGATGGTGGTAGTTAAAGGATTGAAGTGAGCATGTTTGTCCACCTCAGTACTCTTACTGAGGTGGACATAAAAATAAGTAAAAAAATAAACAGCAGGTGGCACTATACAAATGTATTTTATTGAATACAATTTTTTTTCAACTATGGTACATGCAATCGCAAAGAGGTGCTAGTTTAAAAAATGTAGAATATTTTTGTGGGACAACCCCTGTAACTATATACAGTTATACTGTATTAAATTCAATAGAAGCTGTAGAAATCTGTATGGTTGATTGCAGGTATCCTTGTAGTAGGAAGAAAAAGAGAGTGCTGAACCGCCCTCCCCAATGGGTCCCATAGAAGTGGCTTCCTTTAAGGAATGAGGGCTTTTATGTTCTTCCCACCGCTGTCACCGCCGGTTCTGGGAGACGGTCAGTCAGAGGTTCCTCCCTGTCTTGTGTATGACGTTCTTTGTTTTGGTTTTTCTTTGCTCAGTTCCTTTCTCTCCCTCAGATGCCTCTTATCTTGATTAATTGGCTTGCTTTATATTCCCTCCCATACTGCTTCTCTTTGCGGTTGATATTACTTCCTGGATGAAGTGTGTGCTGCTGGAGGCTGCAGTTGTTTTGCTCTAAGATAAGTGCATTCCGTTTACTTTGTGTTTTGTTTGCTGGCTTGATTCTAGGCGACCCTGACTCTCTCCGTATTCTGTGCAGGGAGCCGGTGGCCGTTCCCCTCACTACTATAGGGAATTCAGGTGTCACCCAGTTATAGGTACGAGGGCATGTATTTGTCTACCACTGGGACTTATACATGTGCATAGCACTTAGGGAGAGTTCT
Source organism: Bufotes viridis (assembly GCA_033119425.1). NCBI lineage: Eukaryota > Metazoa > Chordata > Amphibia > Anura > Bufonidae > Bufotes > Bufotes viridis. The sequence goes on along the minus strand of CM065598.1, from coordinate 41,722,101 downwards.
TAGGGATTTATAGGGCCCCCCTATATTTTCCTTAGTTTGGGATCAAGCCAGTCTGTAGTTTTTTATCAGTTCCTGCTAACTGTTCTCCATCCTTGACACTATAAACCGCCATAACCGTCTCAAGCATGGATCCGGTTTCAGCCTTGATTGACCACATGCAAGGTCTTTCTCTGGAGGTAGCAGATCTCCGTGAAACTGTTTCTCAGCTTCAGGTGACCGGTTCTGCTGGCGTTCATGGAGTTTGTTCCGAGCCTAAAATCTCTCTTCCAGATATGTTTTCCGGGGGAAGTGAGAATTTTGTTCGTTTTAGAGAGGCTTGCAAACTCCATTTTCGCTTACATCCCCATTCCTCTGGTGATGAGGAGCAGAGGGTGGGGATCATCTCGCTGCTCAGGGATAACACTCAGTCTTGGGCCTTTTCGCTGCCGTTAGGGGCACGCTCCCTCCGATCGGTAGATTCATTTTTTATAGCCCTGGGTCAGATATATGATGATCTGGATTGTATTGCTCTGGCTGAATCAAAACTGCATCTTTTATGCCAGGGTAAACAGTCCGCAGAGATACATTGTTCTGAGTTTGGGCAGATGATAATGGTTGGAATGACACTGCACTCCGAAGTCAATTTTGTCATGGTCTTTCTGAGAGATTAAAAGATGCATTTGCGTTTCATGAGAGGCCAGTGTCTTTGGAGTCTGCCATGTCTCTAGCTGTTTGTATTGACAGGCGTCTGAGAGAGAGAGAGGAGACTACTCTTTCCTGTCATATTCAGCCCAAAGACACTGGAGTTGTCTCATGCAGTGCACAGAGGTCTCACCCTGTCTCTATACCCTCCGTGGAGGACCCCATGCAGCTGGGTTTAGTTGCCTCTGATACTAGAGGATTCAGCCCTCAGAGGAGGGTATGTTTCTGTTGTGGAGGTATTAACCATTTAGCTAATGTTTGCCCTTCTAGGAGGTTCATGGGGTTTTCTGAGGGTAATAAAAAGAAAAGGGAAAAGAAACCCTCTAAAAACTTTCCATTTGCTACAATTGGCAAGGTTAATGCGGAAATTGAAGATTTGCTGTTTGCTTGTAGTTCCCGTTTTCTCCTACCTGCCAGGGTGGCGCTAGACAGCAAGAACTTTGTGAGATTTTTGTTGATAGTGGAGCAGCTGTCAATCTCATTCATAGTCAATTTGCTACAACACAGGGTTTCCAGGTGTGCACTTTGGAAAAAGCTATACCTGTTTTTGCTATCGATTCCGCTCCACTTTCGCAAAAATCGTTAAAGGGCATAGTTCACAATATCCGTTTGACTGTGGGTGACACTCATGTTGAGGATGTGTCATGTTTTGTCTTAAGCGGATTACCTACTCCTCTAGTGTTGGGGCTACCCTGGCTCACTAGACATAACCCCACCATTGATTGGCGAGCAAGGCAAATAAATGGTTGGAGTAAGTTTTGCAGAGAACTCTTGCAGAGGTTTCTACCAAGACTGTACCTTCTTTTCTCTCTGAATTTTCTGATGTGTTTTCCGATAGTGGTGTCGAGGAGTTGCCCCCTGACCGGGAGTATAATTGTCCAATTAATCTCATCCCAGGCGCCAAGCTGCCTAAATCACGATTATACAATCTCTCTCAACCTGAGAGAGCAGCCATGCGTACTTATATCTCTGAGAGCCTGAGAAAGGGACATATCAGACCCTCAAAATCACCTCTTGCCGCTGGTTTTTTCTTTGCTTAAAAAAAGATGCTTCTTTAAGACCTTGTCTGGATTTCAGGGAGCTTAACCGTATCACGATTCGTGACCCCTATCCGCTTCCTCTGATCCCAGATTTGTTTAACCAGATTGTGGGGGCTAAAGTTTTTTCTAATTTGGATTTAAGAGGGGCATAGAACCTTGTCAGGGTCAGGAAGGAGGACGAATGGAAGATGGCCTTCAATACCCCGGAGGGTCATTTTGAGAACTTTGTTATGCCCTTTGGTTTGATGAATGCTTCGGCCGTCTTCCAACATTTTGTGAACAGCATTTTCTATCATTAAATGGGGAAATTTGTACTGGTGTATCTAGATGACATTTTGATTTTTTCTCCTTATTTGAAGACTCATCTGGACCACCTATGTCAGGTCCTGCTGATTTTGCGGGAGAATAAATTGTACGCTAAACTGGAAAAATGTGTGTTTACGGTTCCAGAGATTCAATTTCTTGGTTTTCTTCTCTCCGCTTCTGGTTTTCGGATGGACCCGGAGAAGGTCCGCGCCGTGCTTGATTGGGAGCTTCCTGAAAATCAGAAGGCGCTGATGCGGTTTTTGGGTTTTGCTAATTATTACAGAAAGATCATTTTGAATTATTCCTCTGTTGTTAAGCCACTCACTGATATGACTAAAAAGGGGGTGGATTTTTCCTCATGTTCGGAAGAGGCGCTTCAAGCCTTTTCTAGTATTAAAGAGCGTTTTGCTTCCGCTCCCATTTTGGTACAACCTGATGTCTTTCTACCTTTTATTGTTGAGGTGGATGCCTCTGAGGTGGGGGTGGGCGCGGTCTTATCTCAGGGTCCCTCTCCTGCTAAATGGCGACCATGTGCCTTTTTCTCAAAAAATCTCTTCGTCGCAGAGAGAAATTACGATGTGGGAAATAATGAGCTGTTGCCCATCAAATTGGCTTTTGAGGAATGGGGTCATTGGTTGGAGGGAGCCAGACACCCAATTACCGTATTTACCAACCATAAGAATATGGCCTATTTGGAATCAGCCAAGCGTCTGAACCCGAGACAGGCCAGATGGTCCTTGTTCTTTTCTAGGTTTAATTTTGTTTTTACGTTCCGCCCTGGGGTTAAAAATGTGAACGCGGATGCCCTGTCACGTTGTTTTCCAGGAGGGGGGAACTTTGAGGACCCAGGTCCCATTTTGGCTGATGGGGTGGTCGTCTCTGCTCTTTATCCTGATTTGGAGGCAGAGGTTCAGGCAGCCCAGGCAGAGGCACCTGATCTTTGTCCTCCTGGGAGGTTATTTGTGCCGATCGTTTTGCGACAAAAAGTTTTTAAGGAGCACTATGACAGTGTTCTTGCTGGGAACCCGGGGAGTAGAGCCACAGTGGATCTAATTGCTCGCAGATTCTGGTGGCCAGCTCTTCGTAAGACGGTTGAGGGGTTTGTGGCAGCCTGCGAGACCTGCCAAGGTCCCTCATTCACGCCATCGGGATCTCTCCTCCCCTTACCCATACCTTCCAGTCCTTTGACGCATCTGTCCATGGACTTCATTACGGACTTGCCTTGGTCCTCGGGGAAGACTGTGATTCTGGTGGTAGTGGACCGTTTTAGCAAAATGGCACATTTTATTCCTTTTTCTGGGTTACCCAATGCTAAGACGCTGGCGCAAGCGTTTGTTGATCATATTGTTAAATTACATGGCATTCCTTCTGACATCGTTTCTGATAGGGGCACGCAATTTGTTTCCAGATTCTGGAAGGCCTTTTGTTCTCGCTTGGGGGTTTGTTGTCGTTTTCTTCTGCTTTTCACCCGCAGTCGAATGGTCAGACCGAACTAGTCAATCAGAATCTGGAGACATATCTGCGCTGTTTTGTTGCGGAGAATCAGGAGAATTGGTGTTCTTTTTTGTCCCTTGCTGAGTTTGCTTTAAATAACCGTCGTCAGGACTCCTCTGATAAGTCACCATTTTTTGGTGCATATGGGTTTCATCTGCAGTTTGGGACATTCTCTGGAGAGGGCTCTTCTGGTTTACCTGATGAGGAGAGATTTTTCTCGTCCTTGTCACTTATTTGGCAAAAGATTCAGGGTAATCTAAAGAAAATGAGTGAGAGATATAAGCGTGTGGCAGATAAGAGACGTGTGCCTGGTCTGGACCTGAATGTGGGTGATCTGGTGTGGTTGTCTACAAAGAATATCAAACTGAAGGTTCCCTCCTGGAAGTTGGGTCCTAGGTTTATTGGGCCTTACAAGATCTTATCCGTCATCAATCCCGTTGCTTTCCGTCTTGATCTTCCTCAGACTTGGAAGATCCATAATGTTTTTCACAAGTCCTTACTGAAACCTTATGTCCAACCTACTGTTCCCTCCTCTTTGCCTCCTCTCCCGATTTTAGTTGATGGTAATCTTGAATTTCAGGTCTCCAGGATTGTGGATTCCTTCATTATCCGCGGTTCTCTTCAGTACCTCATTCATTGGGAGGGTTATGGTCCTGAGGAGAGGATGTGGGTCCCACTGGCGGACATTAAGGCCACTCGTCTCATCATGGTTTTCCATCGGTCTCATCCTGAGGTCAGTCCTGAGTGTCCGGAGTCCACCCGTAGAAGGGGGGGTACTGTCACCGCCGGTTCTGGGAGACGGTCGGTCAGAGGTTCCTCCCTGTCTTGTGTATGACGTTCTTTGTTTTGGTTTCACTTTGCTCAGTTCCTTTCTCTCCCTCAGCTGCCTCTTATCTTGATTAATTGGCTTGCTTTATATTCCCTCCCATACTGCTTCTCTTTGCGGTTTATATTACTTCCTGGATGAAGTGTGTGCTGCTGGAGGGTGCAGTTGTTTTGCTCACAGATAAGTGCATTCCGTTTACTTTGTGTTTTGTTTGCTGGCTTGATTCTAGGTGACTCTGACTCCCTCCGTATTCTGTGCAGGGAGCCGGTGGCCGTTCCCTTCATTACTATAGGGAATTCAGGTGTCACTCAGTTATAGGTACGAGGGCATGTATTTGTCTACCACCGGGACTTGTACATGTGCATAGCACTTAGGGAGAGTTCTTATGGATTTATAGGCCCCTCCTATGTTTTCCTTAGTTTGGGATCAAGCCAGTCTGTCGTTATTTATCAGTTCCTGCTAACTGTTCTCCATCCTTGACAACCGCACATTAAACCACAGTGAAAGCATTGGACAAAGTAAAAGCCTGACAATTTCAAAGATTGAGAGACGCTGTATAATCTATATGTATGTAATTACAGATGTAGTAAACGTCAACTTGACATTTAATGTATTAAGTGAACAGTTGCAGCAAACTTTATATAGACTAAAGCAATTGAAAAAGACAAGTTAAAGTTTGCTGAAACTGTAGATTTAAGGACAAGTTAATATCTTCAACATCTGTAGACATCATGGCTGATTTTCTTCTTCATAGGTGGTTCCCAGAATCTGCCAGGTGGCTTGTTCTCTCAGGTAACACATCCAAGGCTGTTAATGAAATGAAAAGAGTAGCCAAGTACAATGGAAAGCTGGAGGAGGCTGAGAAGATAACGCTTGAGGTTTGTTATTAATAGTTTTATACCAATTGAATTTTATTCAGTAAAGATTATTTAGGGTACATTTTTCTTGCTGTTTTTTGTGTTGGTGTTTTTCAGTAACAAACTTTTTGAGATGTTTCTTTTACTATAGAGAAGTATATGGGAAAATGTTTGAAGCAATGCCACCCCCAAACCATGCTGCAATTAAAAAAAAAAAAAACACCAAGGGTGCAAAATACTTTGGCTCAGTGGTTAGCACTGGTGCCTTGCAATGCTTGGGTTAATGGTTAGCACTTTGGCCTAGCAGCACTAGAGTTCCAGGTTCAAATTTGACTTCAAATCACTGCCCCATACATTACAAAAATAAAAAAAGAATGATAATAACATTTTAAAGGGGTAGGTAAAAGTAATCCCCTAGCCAGAGGATAGGGGATAGCTATCAGATCGGTGGGGGCCCTATCACTAGGACCCCCCATCAATAGTGGGAATGGGGGCACCATAGCTCCTTCAGGCCCCTTGCTGCTTCCCTAAAATGACATCAGTGGCCGACTCTCACTTGCACGCGGCTACTCCATTCATGTCTTTGGGAGTTCCGGAGATATTGGAGCACTGTACTCGGCTATCTCCGCAACTCCCAAAGAAATGAATGGAGTGGCCTCGCACGTGTGTTACCGGCCGAACCAGTCCTTTTAGTGGAGCAGCAAGGTGGGCTGCAGGGGAATACGGCGCCCACATTCTTGTGATCGGTGGGGGTCCCAGCAGTAGAAGCCCCACTGATCTGATAGTTATGCCTTATCCTGTGGATAGTGGATATCTTGGACCTACTGGAATACACTTTTAAAATAGTTTGATTTCTGGTTGTTGAATTCCACTGCATAGCTTTTATTGCAAGCTGCTTTTTCAAGCAAATATGATGGAGTCTGTGACAGAGGTTCTGAATGCAGATGTCTGACTTTCTGCCACCGTTATCCAGTTTTTAAATGATAAATGGATGGATGATTGTGACTGCATTGTGCTATGTAAACTGCTTTAGGGTGGGTTCATGCATATGCCTTTGCTGGTGTCTTTTTTGCACTTTTTCTGTTTTAGTAGTGTTATTTGCACCTGTGTTTTTGGTGCATTTGTTGAGGTAAAATTGCCTCCAGATATTAGCAGAGTATATGGGAGACATAAACACAAGTTTTTTTTTTTTTTTTTTTTTGCTACTACCATTTTTGTTAAATAGGTAGCATTTTTTTTCAAACACAGCATGTTGAAACTGTTTGATTTTTACAGTACATTTTCTTATTGTGCAAAAAATGGCAGATTAAATTTGTAGGGGACCCTAAAGAGGACCTGTCAGCTCTCCTTCATGGTGCATATCTGTCAGCTCTTGACTTGTCTGCTGTAAATACTTGGATTTTTTCTTGAAATAGCAATGCAAATTTTCATGGAACTCTATTCTGTGCACTTCCTCTGTTACATCTTATGGAAATTTATGAATAAAATGGCAACTGAGCATTGGCATTGTGGTGATGTTGGTGTGTGTGTTTGTCATTACACACTACGACACTTTCCAGTCAGCGATGACAATGTAAGGCAGTGTAGGGACACACCCATTGAAACGGGAAACGGCAATAACACCAATAATCAATTTACACATTACATTTCCATGGGGAATAGCTGAGTTTAAAGAAAATATCCTCAGAACTGCTTTCTTTTATGAGGAATACAAGTCTTTACTAAAACAAACATGTTATAACCATAACCATAACCAAGTACAGTTCTTTCTCCAGATGTGATCTTTAGCTTTTTTGTGTCTTCTAATATTCTTATTCATTCTCACAATAGTCACTAAAGGCTGACATGATGAAAGAATTGGCTAGTAGCAAATCATCCTATTCAGTTTTGGATTTGGTCCGAACTAGGAATGTGCGGAGAATTTCCATTGCTGTGAGCTTTGTATGGTAAGCAGGCATTACCCCGTGTCACTATCATGATAAATGATTGTGGAACTTCTATTACGTCTATTATTCTCACGTTCAGGTGTGGGAGGGAAACGCCACACCTAATATAGGAGGGAAAGGGGTGAGGAAATAAGGCCTGGGAACTAGGGAAAGGAGATGGACACCTCCCAGTAAAACCCTAATCAAAGTCCTGACTAACTACCAGTATGAACAGATCCCAGATCCCTAATGTCCTAACTCACCCTATGGCAGGCATGTCCAAACTCTGGCCTTCCAGGTGTTGCAGAACTACAACTCCCATCATGCTCTTCTGTAGGTTGATAGCTGTAGGTTGTCCAGGAATGATGGGAGTTGTAGTTTTGCAACATCTGGAGTGCCGGAGTTTGGACATGCCTGCCCTATGGGATCCTGGTACTAATGTCAGGACTGAGACACCCTGTTCCTCCAAAAGGAAGGACCAACAGGAGTCTCACTTAGGCCTTAATACAAATGACAGGGAAATGCAATATACAAAATAACCCAAACAAAATACAAAAGGGAAAGAAAACACCTAACTTCAAGTGGCTATGGCAGCACCAGGAACTCAGCCGAGATCTACACACGAGCTATCCACAACTCAAACTGAAGCTATAAACCGCATACCATAGTGGGAGAAACAACAATAAATAGAGAAGGTTAAATAACCATAATAGCCACACCTGGGAAAATAAGGTGTGGCAAGCACCTGAAACAACACAGACATCATTTGATCCAAACAGAAAACATGTCAAAGAGACGGTCTGCTATTATGTGGGGGAAATTTTGTACCAACAGTTGCAACAAGCCAACCCCCAGGGGCGATCATGTCCCAGGTCTTTAGGAATACCGAGTGGTATGGTGCAGCCCTTAATAATCTCTGTATGTGTCACGGTGCTCCTACCTGGATACCGTCGCTCCCCAGGGCTTGGCTCCGAAGCAATAAAGGGAAATAGTTATGGTGGAGATGGAGAATAATTAGAGTCCAGACCTTGATAAAGTTCAACAGCTTTACTTACGTCAACTTGATTCCAGACAATATTTAGGCTTTCTTTTGATCCCAGCAGGCTGTGGCATAAACTGGCAGGCATGCTTGATAACTCTGCTTTCTTTCCCTCTGCTGTGCTAAACTTTGCTTGGGTCTGGTTACTGGACCTTCTGGTATCTTGGATTGGGGTGCCTTTAGCTGTTGTCCCCCTCCTGACACTAAGTAAGCAAATCAGCATGGAGTACTGGTGCTCTACAAGCTACTACCTTTTGAAGACTCCTGCTCCAGCTGGAGAACAATTTCCCCTTGCTGTTATATCTTCTGGCAATTGAAGAACACTTTCCCCTTGTTGCTATATCTTCTATACATCTGATTCCATGGCTGTTATAGGCACGTGTGGCCGTCAAGGTGCCCTAGCTTAGACTTTACTGTCTACACTAGACTAAACTGGAACTGCTGCCCCTCCCTTCTGGTAAGAAGCAGGACCCTGCCCAAAAAGGGGGGTGGGATGGTGAGTTCTATTCTATCCAAGTATCTGTCTGCAATTACGCTGAAACCTGATGGTGAATCAGGCATATTATTACATGTAGAAAATAGTTGCATAACAATAATATCAATGCACACTTGTGGAGGACCTGGAAATAAATACAAGAATGACATTGGTGTAAGCAATAAAAGACAATAGAATGGTAAAAGAATAGTTATACCACTCCAGGGTATTACACAGTCACAATCATGGAAAGCACCACTGAGTATCAGGTCCAGGACAAGGAGGAATAGACAGGTTGCAATTTGGCAGGAGGCACAGTTTATGGAAGTAACTATGATGCCTTTGAAGAGTACCTGTCCCCTCTCCTGACAGGTTCGGGGAATGTAAGTAGTTACTAAAACAGGCACAGTACTATTAGGTATACAAATGTTTTTGGACTTTCAAGAAATAAGTTGTTAAAATTGTCTCCTGTCTCTACAAATGCAAAGAAAAGGAGGCAAGAATCTCCTTAGTATCGGATATATAATACAAAATATCTATACTCAAAATTTTCTACTATTGTCCAGGTTCTCCACAAGTTTTGCCTATTATGGTTTAGCTATGGACCTTCAAAAATTCGGAGTCAGCATATATCTTATTCAGGTCATCTTTGGAGCTGTTGATTTTCCAGCCAAGCTAATCTCTACCACAAGCATGATCTACATTGGACGAAGAGTAACACAGTTCTTTTCCCTCGTCCTTGGAGGACTCGCAATATTGGCAAACATTTTTGTGCCAAAAGGTAAGAAAACAATTCTAATATCTCTTCTAAACTCTTCTGTCTGTACACAAGAGTCTTAATAATGTTTTCTTTTCAGAGCTTCAGATAGTGAGGACCAGCTTGGCAGTATTTGGAAAGGGATGCTTAGCCGCATCGTTTAGTTGTGTTTTTCTTTACACCACAGAATTATACCCTACAGTCATCAGGTAGGTGTCTCCAGCTGTGACTTCAACTGAAATTAATCCTAATGAAATCATATATACAAGTATTAGTAAACTTTGTCCAATGCTATCCTTTGTCTGTCTCTCTATCTATCATCTAGCATCTATGTATCTTAAACTCAAATTGTGCTATTCCACTAGAGAGTGCTATTGCTACATCTGCATTCAGTTGTACAGTACAGTAACAGATTGGTCACTTGCAGCACATCATTCTTCACTATAAATGTAAATACAGTATTTACTGACTGAGTATAATTGGTGGAATTTTTTATGCACTATAGAGCTGATACAGTATGAGTTCTACTACATATAAAATCACATTCAAAGGGGTGGTCCAGGACTGGGGACATTTGTTTAAGTGGACTTCAGTCACCTAAATAGTCCACACATGTGTGTCCTACCTTTATATGCCTTTTGTGATGCCCCGTTTTAAAATCCAAAAATTCTGAGCCGGAAGTGAAGATTTTCTCCAAGTGAGTGACGTACCGGGTCCTTTTGTGGAGAGTAAAGCCTCTTCTTCCGTTTTGCAAGGAACCCGGTGACGTCACCAGCAGCCACAGTCCTTATACAGAGAGCACGGAGGGAGGTAACTAGGCAGCAACACACAGCGCTAGGCAACGCCCCTCTGGTCCGGTGACGTCACCGGGCATGGCGCTGTGTTATTAATGATGGAGGCAGGAGGCGGAATATCAATGAGGGGGGCGGATGCAAGGAGGAGTTGTTACTAATATGACGGACAACTCAAACGACACGATGCTGCGCTGCGCTGGGACCCACAAGGCAGTGCGGCAGGAAGTTACGGCACACGTACACATACATGTAAACAATCAGTGGGGGACTGTCAGAGCCCGGGAGAAGCGTTAAAAATACATAAAAACATCAGGGAGACTTAGAATCAGCTATATATGGTGAGATAACATGTGTTTTAAAAATTTTGATCCCGGACAACCCCCCCTTAAATATATAAGGAACATCCATGTTATTGTGAACTGGCATCTAGAAATAGTTATATGGAATGAACACTCTACCTGTACTGAAATTACAGGCTCCGTGACATGACAGGCTCTGTGATATAGCGGTCAAGATTGATCCTTTTTGATGTGCTTTGTGATGGATCCTGGTGCACGGTCAGATTGCCCACCGGAGTACCAAAGGATCCTCTGGTAGGCCCAAGCTCTGAGAATAATGGACCCTTAATAAAACAGGGACCTTAAGGCGCTATATGCACAGACGGGGGGCCCAAGGGACTTCAGTCCGACACTGTCCTGTTGTAATGGGTCTGTTTGACATTTTTATGTTCTTCTTCCTGGAATTAAAGTAGGGGCCCCAGCCCAACCATTTAAATTGAGTAGAGGAGCTCAATATCATGCTAAAGATATTTTTCAACACTTTCATTGCTTCCCTGTACCACTAAGTGGACTTTCAACATTTGCAGGTGTTAACACAGCCATGTAGGTTAACACAGGTATAAAGGTGCCCATACACAATGCAGCCCAGAATCTGCATATGGCTCACCAGTCACCACTAGTTCCTAGGTTGCACTTGAAATTATAAGATGGCACCTGGGCATGCTCTTTGTTTCAAACAGCATGTACAAGCATGGGGCAGCCTTGCAAGTACTGATGCGACCTGGGCATTAGCGGTCATCCTAATGAACATCATAATAATAAAACTATATATAATCAAAGAATTCCTCCCATGTATGTTAACTGTGGTAAACGTGTGTTGAGTACAAATTATAAAGACCTTCAGCTGCATAAAAGTAGCTAGTACTGCATGAATTCCACAGAGCATAGTAAACTGAACAGAATCTAAATGGAAATATCAAATTTACATAAAGAATACATCTAGCTTCTTGAGGTTAAATTCCATGTTTAGAGCATGAAAAACAGATTTGAACCATGCTAATTTGCATCATTAGCTTGAACACTGCACCAATAAAAGAGTTGAAAACAATAATCATAAAATCACAAAAAAAAGACAAAGACATGACAAACCTGACATACAGCAACGAAAATTAAAGATTATGTTGTAGACCTTTGGATGTTTTTATGTTTTACTATTGCATTTGCAGTGGTTCCTAAGTTGTGCTGAATCCCCAGGAAACTGTTGATGTGATACCACGTGTTGCTGCTTAGGATGGTAAGGCGTGCACGTCAATGGAAAAGGGTCCAGAGAGTCAGGGTCTACAGTAAACTAGTTTGCTTCGTTAATGGAGGAACTCAAGGGCATAACAATATAGGCAAGGTACTGAGCTGGCTTCTCCAGTCTCTTCTCAGCATGAAACCTACTTCTGCCTGCGAAAAGGCCTGATGTAGCCTTTCCTCTCTCTCTGAAACGTCTGGTGGCCCAGGGTCAGTGCCTCGGTTGTCCAGATGGCTCCCTGGTCACAGGGCTGGTGCCTATGGAAGCATATTCCCATCTCAGTGTCTTCTTCTGGTCACTCATGCACTCTAGCAGAATCTCTTTTACTGAACACTGGTCCCTAACTACAGACAACTAGGAGCTCTAACTACTCTCCTTATATACAGTTTCTAGCTGAACCAGAACCTTCTAGTGGGAAGGGAAAAGCACAGCCTAGCAAAAACATTGTTGCAATTTCAGTCTGCCATATACTTGTATAGATACAAGTCTATTTAAATACAAGTTTGTGGGAATGACGAAGCAGCTTTTTCTGGAAAAGTCTTAAGAAAACTGTGAAAATGTCAAACTTCTCAGTGCATACACTTAGAAAGTCCCAAAGTCTCTCAGCATGAAGCTACTTTCACACTAGGGTTTTTGCTGAATCCGGCAGGGTTAATAAAAAACGCTTCCTTCATTGATAATACAACCATTGATAATACTGCACCTGTTATGAATGGATCCGGTTGAATTATCTTTAACATAGCCAAGACAGATCCGTCATGAACTCCACTGAAAGTCAATGGGGGATGGATCCATTTTCTATTGTGTCAGATTGTGTCTGAGAAAGCAGATCCGTCCCCAATGACTTGCATTGTGGGTAATGATTAATCCATCTTGCTCTGCATTCCCATGACGGAAAGAAAATCTCAGCATGCTGTGATTTGGACTCAGGAATGGGAACGCAACCAAACGGAACGGAATGCACTTTGGAGCATTCCGTTTGGTTGAGTTACATTTTGTCCCCATTGACAATGAATAGGGACAAAACAGGAGTGTTTTTTTTCCGGTATTGAGACCCTAGGACGGATTTCAATACCGGAAAATAGAAACGCTAGTGTGAGAGTAGCCTTAGCTGGCTGTGCGTCAACCCTTTCCACAGTGCAGTACTGTCGTAATGTAATGACTAGAGAAGAGCGAATTTTTCAAAAATCCGATTCGCCGGTTCGACGAATTGTTTGGGAAAAATTTGGTTCCATCCGAATATATTTGCGGCGAATTACGCAAAAAAATGGCTATTTCCTGGCTGCAGAGAGCCTTTATAGTGGTGTAGAACACTGTGCCTTGCAGTAACACGCATAGAGAGTCTGCTTGGGTAGTGAAATAATACTGTGAGTCCGTATGACATGCAGATGACAGGCGTCGCTCTTAGAATCAATGCACACTTCACTTATTTGGGCAGTCACAGGGCCAAAACTGACCAAATAACTTAAGGAGGACCTTTCACTGGTCCACAGTTTATGAGTTAAAGGTATGTACATTGAGAGCGGCACCCAGGGATGTCCCTGCACTTACTTGTATCCCTGGGTGCCACTCCGTTCGTCCTCTGTAGCCCCCGGTACCGGCGCTCCTGCTGCTCTAATTTTGTCTGGGGCGGAGACTCTTCTTCTGCCCTGGGCGTCTCCTTCTCCCAGGGCTGGAGCACTGGCCAATCGCAGCGCTCAGCTCATATCCTGAATATGAGCTGAGCGCTGCGACTAGCGCTCCAGCCCTGGGAGAAGGAGACGCCAGGGCAGAAGAAGAAGTCTCCGCCCCAGGCAAAATTAGAGCAGCAGGAGCGCCGGTACCGGGGGCTACAGAGGACGAACGGAGTGGCACCCAGGGATACAAGTAAGTGCATGGACATCCCTGGGTGCCGCTCTCAATGTACATACCTTTAACTCATAAACTGTGGACCAGTGAAAGGTCCTCTTTAAGTATGAACTCAGCCTTACAGGTCAATGTTAGGGCCAAGAAAAAGGGCACTCCTTTTACACCGTCGTCAGCTGATTTCACATAGATGTCTACAGAACCTGTTCTATTAAACGCTTATACAAGTAAAGCCCCCCTGACAGAGTGGAGAGGGTGTCAGCAGTAAGTTTGTGTTGACGTCACAGATTAATTTACCCTTGCTCTGATCGGTCAGAACAATAACCCACAAAAAACGGATCCTGTCTGTGAAGCATCCGCCTTCACTCGGTCAGCATTTGCTCAATAATCCATCAGTATTGCTAATGCCAAATAAAACAGGAGTGGATATTGTGGAGATGGCAGCAGGATATCGCAGAGTGGCAAGGTGACATAGTGTGGAGATGGCAGCAGGAGCAGGATACTACAAAGTGGCAAGGTGACATAGTGTGGATATGGCAACAGCAGCAGCATCAGGATACCACAGAGTGGCAAGCTGACATAGTGTGGACATGGAGGTGGCGGCAGTAGCAGTAGCAGCATCAGGAGAAGGCCCCCAAGTGGCACAATGACAGAGTCTGGAGGTGGCAACAGTATGAGGAAACCACCAAGTGGCGCAATGACAGAGTCTGGAGTTGGCAGCAGTATGAGGAGGCCGCCGAGTGGCAAAATGACAGAGTATGGCGTGGGCAGCAGTATGAGGAGGCCACCAAGTGGCACAATGACAGAGTCTGGAGGTGGCGGCAGTAGCAGTAGCAGCATCAGGAGAAGGCCCCCGAGTGGCACAATGACAGAGTCTGGGGGTGGCAGCAGTATGAGGAGGCCACCAAGTGGCGCAATGACAGAGTCTGGAGTTGGCAGCAGCATGAGGAGGCCACCGAGTGGCAAAATGACAGAATCTGGAGGTGACAGCAGTATGAGGAGGCCAAGGAGTGGCACAATGACAGAGTCTGGAGGTGGCAGCAGTATGAGGAGGCCACCAAGTGGCGCAATGACAGAGTCTGGAGTTGGCAGCAGCATGAGGAGGCCACCGAGTGGCAAAATGACAGAGTCTGGAGGTGGCGACAGCAGCAGTACCAGCATCAGGAGAAGGCCACTGAGTGGCTCAATGACAGAGTCTGGAGGTGGCGGTAGCAGCATCAGGGGAAGGCCACCGAGTGGCACAATGAAAGAGTCTGGAGTTGGCAGCAATATGAGGAGGCCACCGAGTGGCACAATGACAGAATGTGGAGGTGGCAGCAGTATGAGGAGGCCACCAAGTGGCGCAATGACCGAGTCTGGAGATGGCAGCAATATGAGGAGGCCACCGAGTGGTAAAATGACAGAGTCTATAGGTGGCGGCAGTAGCAGCATCAGGAGAAGGCCCCCGAGTGGCTTAATGACAGAGTCTGGAGGTGGCAGTAGCAGCATCAGGGGAAAGCCACCGAGTGGCACAATAAAAGAGTCTGGAGGTGGCAGCAGTATGAGGAGGCCACCGAGTGGCACAATGACAGAGTCTGGAGTTGGCAGTAGTATGAGGAGGCCACCGAGTGGCAAAATGACAGAGTATGGAGTTGGCAGCAGAATGAGGAGGCAACCGAGCGGCACAATGACAGAGTCTGGAGGTGGCGGCAGTAGCAGTAGCAGCATCAGGAGAAGGCCCCCGAGTGGCACAATGACAGAGTCTGGAGGTGACAGCAGTATGAGGAGGCCACCGAGTGGCACAATGAAAGAGTCTGGAGGTGGCAGCAGTATGAGGAGGCCACCGAGTGACACAATGAAAGAGTCTGGAGTTGGCAGCAGTATGAGGAGGCCACCGAGTGGCAAAATTACAGAGTATGGAGTTGGCAGCAGTATGAGGAGGCCACTGAGTGGCACAATGACAGAGTCTTGAGGTGGCAGCAGTAGCAGTATCAGGAGAAGGCCCCCGAGTGGCACAATGACAGAGTATGGAGTTGGCAGCAGTATGAGGAGGCCACCGAGTGGCACAGTGACAGAGTCTGGAGGTGGCAGCAGTAGCAGTAGCAGCATCAGGAGAAGGCCCCCGAGTGGCACAATGACAGAGTCTGGAGGTGGCAGCAGTATGAGGAGGCCACCGAGTGGCACAATGACAGAGTATGGAGTTGGCAGCAGTATGAGGAGGCCACCGAGTGGCACAATGACAGAGTATGGAGTTGGCAGCAGTATAAGGAGGCCACCGAGTGGCGCAATGACAAAGTCTGGAGGTGGCAGAAGTATGAGTAGGCCACCGAGTGGCACAATGACAGAGTATGGAGTTGGCAGCAGTATGAGGAGGCCACAGAGTGGCACAATGACAGAGTCTGGAGGTGGCAGCAGTATGAGGAGGCCACCGAGTGGCACAATGACAGAGTATGGAGTTGGCAGCAGTATGAGGAGGCCACCGAGTGGCACAATGACAGAGTATGGAGTTGGCAGCAGTATAAGGAGGCCACCGAGTGGCGCAATGACAAAGTCTGGAGGTGGCAGAAGTATGAGTAGGCCACCGAGTGGCACAATGACAGAGTATGGAGTTGGCAGCAGTATGAGGAGGCCACAGAGTGGCACAATGACAGAGTCTGGAGGTGGCAGCAGTATGAGGAGGCCACCGAGTGGCACAATGACAGAGTATGGAGTTGGCAGCAGTATGAGGAGGCCACCGAGTGGCAAAATGACAGAGTATGGAGTTGGCAGCAGTATGAGGAGGCCACTGAGTGGCACAATGACAGAGTCTGGAGGTGGCGGCAGTAGCAGTATCAGGAGAAGGCCCCCGAGTGGCACAATGACAGAGTCTAGAGGTGGCAGCAGTATGAGGAGGCCCCCGAGTGGCACATGACAGAGTCTGGAGTTGGCAGTAGCAGCATCAGGGGAAGGCCACCGAGTGGCACAAAGAAAGAGTCTGGAGTTAGCAGCAATATGAGGAGGCCACCGAGTGGCACAATGACAGAATGTGAAGGTGGCAGCAGTATAAGGAGGCCACCAAGTGGCACAATGACAGAGTCTGGAGGTGGCGGCAGCAGTAGTAGCAGCATCAGGAGAAGGCCACCGAATGGCACAATGACAGAGTCTGGAGGTGGCAGCATCAGGAGAAGGCCACCAAGTGGGACAATGACAAAGTTTGGAGTTGGCAGCATCAGGAGAAGGCCACCAAGTGGCACAATTATAGAGTCTGGAGGTGGCAGCAGCATGAGGAGACCACAGATTGGCCCAATGACAGAGTGTGGAGGTGGCGGCAGCAGTAGTAGCAGCATCAGGAGAAGGCCACCGAATGGCACAATGACAGAGTCTGGAGGTGGCAGCATCAGGAGAAGGCCACCAAGTTGAACAATGACAAAGTTTGGAGTTGGCAGCATCAGGAGAAGGCCACCAAGTGGCACAATTATAGTGTCTGGAGGTGGCAGCAGCATGAGGAGACCACAGATTGGCCCAATGACCAAGTCTGGAGGTGGCGACAGCAGCACCATCAGGAGGATACGACAGAATGGCAAGGTGACATTGTGAGGAGATGGCAGCAGCAGGATACCACAGAGTGGCAAGGTGACATAGTGTGGATATGGCAGCAGCAGCATCAGGATACCACAGAGGGGCAAGGTGACATAGTGTGGATATGGCAACAGCAGCAGCATCAGGATACCACCGAGTGGCAAGCTGACATAGTGTGGACATGGCAGCAGCAACATCAGGATACCACGGAGTGGCAAGGTAACATATTGTGGAGATGGCAGCAGGATACCGCAGAGTGGCAAGGTGACATAGTGTGGAGATGGCAGCAGGAGCAGGATACTACAGAGTGGCAAAGTTACATAGTGTGGATATGGCAACAGCAGCAGCATCAGGATACCACAGAGTGGCAAGCTGACATAGTGTGGACATGGCAGCAGCAGCATCAGGATTCCACAGAGTGGCAAGGTGACATAGTGTGGATATGGCAGCAGAATCACAATACCACAGAGTGTGAAGGTGACATAGTGTGAAGATGGCAGCAGCAGGATCAGGATACCACAGAGTGTGAACGTGGCATAGTGTGGAGATGGCAGCAGCATCAGGAGACCACAAAGTGACCCTTTGACAGAGTGGGGCAGTGGGTGGCAATACCATTACCCGCTGACGAAGGTGGGTGAAAGAAGGAGCACTTGGCATCAGAGGTGCTGGCATCAGGCGGGTGGCAGCATTAGAGTAGGAGCTGAGGCAGGTAGCCAGAAGAAATCGGTCTCTTTTTTCAAGGTTTGGGTGAAGCGGAATGGATGTTCTAATCAGATGCATCAGAAATTGGTGGGTGTAAATCCTGGCTGATCCACACCTGATTCCTCCTGACAAAGGTCAGTCTCTCCACATTTTGGGTGGACAGGTGAGTTCTCCTTGGGGTAACTTTGGCCCCCATCGCACTAACCACCTGCTCTGATGCCACACTACTGGCTGGGAAGGACAGCTTTTCCAGGGCAAACTCTGCCAGTTGCAGCCACAAATCTAGTTTGGCTGCCCAGTAGTCCAGCGGTTCTTCAATGTGGGGTGACAGGGTGCTGTCCAAGTATGCCACCACCTGCTGGTTCAGGTCCTGCTCCAAGTCTACCTGCTGCTGGTGAGTAGTTTCTTCACTCTGCGGGTGAAGAAAGCTGCTCATCAGCGACTGTAGACTCAGGCTGCTGCTGCTGATGGAGCTGGTGCTGCTGATGGAGCTGATACTGCTCCTGCCACCCTACCCTTCTGCAGCAGCCATGGCACTGGAACATGAGCTCAGAGTGCCCCCCGGTCAGACCTGTAAGAGGATGGACGAGGGCACATCTCTACTGCATACTGCCACGGTGTGTCTGGGTCCTCTTTCTCGTCTTCCTCCTCGCCCTGTTGCTCCTATGGCTGCTCCTGCTCCTCCTCTCCTGTCAGCTGAGTAGAAAAACCACCCATTTCGCTACACATTGCCTGTGCTCCCATGTCCTCCTCCTCTTCCAGTTCAGCCTGCACAGGGCTTATGTGGCCGTGACATCTAGGCACCATGTCTCCTGTGCCATGACCAGCCAGATTTACCAGCATCTGTTCCAGGACATGAAGCAGTGGAATGACTTGAATACCTTTTAAATACCAGTTTATGCAAATTTTTATGCAAATGTTATGCAATGTTTTATGCAAATTTCATGAGAATTTTTTACGTGAATTTTCGCAATCAAAAAAATAATGACTGGAGATTACGAATTTGCGAATATATGACGAATATTCTCCCAAATATTCGTGAAATATCGCGAATTCAAATATTGCCCCTGCCGCTCATCACTACTGTATAATGGAGCTGAGCCCACAGCATACAATACTTCTGTGGCTGAGGGAACAGCAAAGGACAGAGGCAGGTTGAGGACAGGTGAGAGCACAGGGCCTGCTCCCGGGCCATGCTAACTCTGGGTTGTATCTAACAAACCCACCGACAGTTGGCTGGGGGTGTCTGATGTCACTTGGGATGAAGTGGATGACCGAGTTAACCAATCGAGAACCGCTGGGTTGTTGGTCAAGACACGACTGCTAGATGAAACTGGGAGCTCAGGCCTATCGCTGCGACTCCTGCTGCCACGCCCCCTTACTCTGCTGCGACCACTGCCTGCACCAGAAATATTTAGGCCTCTGCCACTCCTCTGTGCATAGCCTGGCACTTCCCTGTCTGAAATACTTTTAGCTGAACTAAATAAATTAAAAGCAAATTAAAACACATCTAAATGCGATGAAATTTTTTTTCTTTTTGTACTGAAATAGGCCACTAAACGCTTTCACCACAAATAACTGTAACAGTGAAGTGGATATATATTTTTCTTTTTGAACTCAAATAGGCCACTAAACTCTTTAGCCACAAATAACTGCAACAGTGAAGTGCGTAGAGATTTTTCTTTTTGTACTGAAATAGGCCACTAAACACTTTCACCACACATAACTGCAGAAGTGAACTGAGAATATATTTTTCTTTTTGTACTTTTTAGCTGTCAGCTACAGGCTCTATCGTAGGGACGGGCTGCACCTCAATGGGGAAGGGGCAGCTGTGTTGGCGAGAAGGTTGGAGGAGTGTTTAAACTAGGGACTGGGGGGGGAGGGTACTTACGTTATAGGGGGGGGGGATAGTGCAGATAGATACTGGGGGCAAGGTAGTGGGACTAGGGGAGGAATGGAAGAAGGGACTAAAACAGTTCAGAAGGAAAGATGCAGGGTTAACACTAAAGCCTGACTAACAAAACTGGGGAACTGGAATTAGTGATGTGTGAGGAGGACTATGATATAGTGGGAATAACTGAGACATGGCTGGATGACAGCTATGACTGGGCAGTTAATGTACATGTTACAGTCTGTTTAGAAAGGATCATCAAAACCGGAGAGGGGGAGGGGTCTGCCTTTATGTAAAGTCCTATCTAAAGCCCACAGTCCGAGAAGATATAAGTGAGGGACATGAACATGTGGAGTCACTGTGGGTAGAGATACATGGAACCAAAAACAATAATAAATTACTAATAGGAGTTTACTTTAAACCCCCTAATATACCAGAGTCCACAGAAAATCTATTACTAAATGAGATAGACAAGGCCGCAAATCATAATGAAGTCGTTATTATCGGGGACTTTAACTACCCAGACTGGAAAACTGAAAGCTGTACATCGCATAAAGGAAACAGGTTCTTGGCAATAACCAAAGACAATTACCTTTCCCAACTGGTTCAGGACCCGACTAGAGGGACGGCCATACTGGACTTCGTATTAACCAATAGACCTGACAGAACAACAGATGTGCAAATTGGGAGACACCTGGGAAATAGTGACCATAAAGTAATAACCTTCCAATTATCATTCAAAAGAGCATTTCTACAGGGAGGAACAAAAATACCAAACTTCTTAAAAAAGCTAAATTTAGCCAACTAAGCGAGGCCATAGGCCTAACTAACTGGGACAAAGTCCTCAAAATGGGAGATCTTTAAAAGCATCCTAAATTCTCATTGTGAGAGGTACATACTGTATGGGAATAAAAGGTTAAGGAACAAAAAGAAACCAATGTGGATAAATAGAAATGTAAAGAAAGCAATAAATGACAAAAAGAAAGCATATGAATCACTAAAATAGGAGGGTAGCGAGGAAGCACTGAAAAACTATAAGGAAAAAAATAGAACATGTAAAAAACAAATAAAAGCGGCCAAACTAGAGACCGAGAGATTAGTTGCCAAAGAGAGTAAAACTAACCCTAAAATTTTCTTCAATTATATAAATGTTAAAAAGTATAAATCTGAAGGTGTCGGCCCTTTAAAGAGTAATGAAGGGGGAGTTGCAGAGAGCGATGAGGAGAAAGCAAAGCTGTTAAATATTTTTTTCTCCAATGTATTCACTGAGGAAAATAAACTGTCAGATGAAATGCTGAATGTAAAAATGAATCCCCCATTAAAAGTGTCCTGTCTGACCCAAGAAGAAGTACAACAGCGACTTAAAAAGATTAAAATAGACAAATCGCCAGGACCGGATGGCATACACCCCCGTATCCTAAGGGAATTAAGTAATGTCATAGCTAGACCCTTATTTCTGATATTTGCGGACTCTATACTGACATGGAATGTCCCACAGGATTGGCGCATAGCAAATGTGGTGCCAATATTCAAAAAGGGTCCAAAAACAGAGCCCGGAAACTGTAGGCTGGTAAGTTTAACATCTGTTGTGGGGAAACAGTTTGAATGTTTTCTGAGATGTTATCTTAGAGGATCTCAACAGAAATAAGCAAATAACGCCATATCAGCATGGCTTCATGAGGGATCGGTCATGCCAAATGAATGTAATCAGTTTCTATGAGGAGGTAAGTTCTAGACTTGACAGCGGCGAATCAATGGATGTCGTATATCTGAACTTTTCCAAAGCATTTGACACTGTACCACATAAAAGGTTAGTATATAAAATGAGGATGCTCGGACTGGGAGAAAATGTCAGTAAGTGGGTAAGTAACTTGCTGAGAAATAGAAAACAGAGGGTGGTTATTAACGGTACACACTCAGATTGGGCAACTGTCAATAGTGGGGTACCTCAGGGGTCAGTACTGGGCCCTATTCTTTTCAATATATTTATTAACCCCTTAAGGACCGGGGGTTTTGGGATTTTTGCGTTTTTGTTTTGCGCTCCCTGCCTTCCAAAAGCCATAACATTTTTATATTTCCGCTCACATAGCCATATGACGGCTTATTTTTTGCGGGACAAGTTGTACTTTTTAACGCTACCATTTATTTTTGCATGTGATGTAGTGGGAAACGGGAAAAAAATTCCAAATGGGGTGAAATTGCAAAAAAAAAGCAATTTCACCACAGTTTTACGGGTTTTTAAATTACAACGTTCGATTTGCGATAAAACTGACTGGTTAATTTTATTCTTCAGGTCAGTACGAATCCGGCAATACCTAATATGTATAGTTTTTCTTGCGTTTTGATAGTGAAAAAAAAATTAAAAGTGGGAATTTTTTTATTTTATTTTTTTGTCGCCATGTTTTGACCCCTATAACTTTTTGTAATTATGCGTACGGAGCAGTGTAGGGGCTCATTTTTTGCAGGGCAATCTGAACTTTTAATTGATACCATTATGGGGTGCGTATGATGTTTTTATCACTTTTTATTCATTTTTTTAGGAAATGAAGCGTCCAAAAATGGCGAATTAGCCATTTGGACGCTTTCTTTCCGTTTTATGTTTACCGTATGGTGAATATTTTTTAATATTATTATAGTATGGGCGTTTTCGCACATTGCGACACCCATTATGTGTAATTTTTTATTTTTTATTTATTTTATTTTCATTTTGGGGAAAGGGGGGTGAGTTGAATTTTTATATTTTTTTTATTTAATTTTTACTTTTTAAACTTTTTTTTTTTTTTTACCACTTTCTTATAGTTCCCATAGGGAACTATAAGATGCAATCATCAGATTGCTATTCTCATATATTCCAATGCAATAGCATTGGAATATATGAGAAAATCGCATATTTCCTATGGAGCCTATTACAGTCATAGGCATACTTAGTAGTAACCTAGGTTTCATTCACAGAAACCTAGGGTACTACATGCATGCTCCGGTTCCCCCTTTGGCCATCAGGAGCCGGGCAAAACCAAAGTGAAACTTTCGGTTTATGCTGATCAGATGCCGTGGTCAGGATTGACCACGGCATCTGAGGGGTTAAATGTCCGCGATCGGCATCGCTGCCGGTCGCGGACATGAGCTGCGGGTGTCAGCTTGATGAATCAAGCTTTTACCCGCAGCTCGGGCGCCCGCTCCGTGCGGGAGCGGGCGCCATCTTTAAAGTGCGGACGAAGGGCGTATATGTACGCCCTTCGTCCTTAAGAGGTTAATGATCTTGTAGAAGGCTTGCATAGTAAAATATAAAATTTTCCAGATGACACTAAACTGTGTAAAGTAATTAACACTGAAGAGGACAATATACTGCTACAGAGGGATCTGGATAGATTGGAGGCTAGGCAGAGAAGTGGCAGAGGGGGTTTAACACTGTCAAATGTAAAGTTATGCACATGGGAAAGAATAATGCAAGTCACCCGTACATACTAAATGGTAAAACACTCGGTAACACTGACATGGAAAAGGATCTAGGAATTTTAATAAACAGAAAAACTAAGCTGCAAAAACCAGTGTCAGGCAGCTGCCGCCAAGGCCAATAAGATAATGGGTTGCATCAAAAGGGGCATAGACGCCCGTGATGAGAACATAGTCCTACCACTTTACAAATCGCTAGTCAGACCACACATGGAGTACTGTGTACAGTTCTGGGCTCCTGTGAACAAGGCGGACATAGCAGAGCTGGAGTGGGTTCAGAGGAGGGCAACTAAAGTAATAACTGGAATGGGGCAACTACAGTACCCTGAAAGGTTATCAAAATAAGGTTTAATGCCCCTGATATCACAGCAGGAGGGACGCTCGCTGCGCCTCCGGCTGCCCGGCGTCTCCGTTGTCATGGCGATGGGGGACGCGGCGCACCCGGCCGCGCTTCTCCTGCAGGGGCGACTGGCGTTCTCTGTCACCATGGGAACCAAGTAGGGCTGAGCGCTGAGCTGAGCACTCGGCGCTCGGCTAGTAGCAGGGAGAGGGGTTCATGTGACGCTGGCCAGGTCACATGATCCCTTTCCTCCACTATATTAACAGGCAGCCTGCTGACCACAGGTTGCCTGTAATTACTCACTCAGGATGTGTCCATATTTTCTTGCTTGTGTTTGACCTTTGGAATTGACCAGTGACCGTCCCCTGACCCATCTACCGCCTGCTCCTTGTACTTTCGCTACCTCCTGGATTTGACCTCGGCTCATTATTGGATTTGTCTCTTGCCTCTCTCTCTCGGTTTTTGACGCGACCTCTCAGACTGACCTCTGCTCGTTTGACCTCCTGTTGTCTTCTCTTGTGGGAGATTTTGCCTGTATTCCCTGCTCCCCGTCGCCTAGGGCGGGTAGTGCAAGTAGGCAGGGAAAGGGTTGGGGTGGCAGTCAGGTGGGTGCACTTCCTCCCTACTTCCTGTGTCGTGACAATATAACTGCAGAAGTGAACTGTGTATATATTTTTCTTTTTGTACTGAAATATGTCACTAAATGCTTTTACCTCAAAAAATTGCAACAGTGAACTGCGTATATATTTTTCTTTTTGTACTGAAATACATCACTAAACGTTGTTACCTCAAATAACGTCAACAGTGAACTGTACATATATTTCTCTTTCTGTACTGATATACGCCACTAAACGCTTTCACCACATATAACTGCAGAAGTATACTGCGTACATATTTTTCTTTTTGTAATGAAATACGCCACTAAACACTTACACCACATATAGCTGCAGAAGTGAACTGTGTATATATTTTTCTTTTTGTACTGAAATACACCACTAAATGCTTCCACCACATATAACTGCAGAAGTGAACTGCGCATATATTTTTCTTTTTGTAATGAAATAGGCCACTAAATGCTTTCACCACATATAGTTGCAAAAGTGAATTGCGTATATATTTTTCTTTTTGTACTGAAATACGCCACTAAACGCTTTCACCACATATAACTGCAACAGTGAACTGCATATATATTTTTCTTTTTCCGCAGATATAAGCCACTAAAGGCTTTTTAACATAGCACTTGCACCCCTAAGAACAAATTGCTGGAATGACAGAGCTGTCTAATATTTGGATCCCAAAAATTCTTTTCCTGCACTTGTAAATAGCTTTTTTTTTACTGTGAGGTTTTTCCTATTGTGCTGTTCCAGCTTTTATTCCTCTATTTCATTGTATTTGCTGTTCTCATTATTTATCATTGCTATGTTGTGTAACACTGCCACCCTGTGGTTATTCTTATATACATTTATAGTGTGTTATGTAAATTTCCATTGCAATGCTCTCCTCCCCTTTTTTGTGACATCATATCCTCTGCAAGATCCTTCGTCTTTCCTCTTTGCTACAGACTTCTAGCTGGTGAGAGCATTCTTTTTGACCTCTAATATCTTCTAATATCCTCTAGCATACCCTGATTCCTGCATTTGTTTTCTCCAAGGCAAATCAATAAATGATCAAAGCTTCACCATTGTATTCTCCTCACTGGATTATCACATGCAACTGGTGCCCATATCTGGAGATATTAGTGAGTTCAGCTATCTACCATTGCTTGTACAGGGACTATCACTCACAACCAATCAGGGGATTTTCTCTAACGTACATCTGTGGCAGAATAGTCAAAAAGAAGCTTAAATCTACAGTTTTGCATGTCTACACGCAGTCTGCCAGCGGGCTTAGAGCTGTCCGCCATCTTACATGCACGTGGCTTCATAAGCACAGTGCACAAGCTGAAATACCCTCTTAAAGAGACAGTAGCGCTTAAACAGGAATAACATGTCCACAAGAGGCTTAGTGGATCTCTCAGTAACTGAACATACAAAAAGTCATCCTGCTCCCAAAAACTCAGATAAGCAGAAAGCAGAGTCCATGTTAACTGAAGAACAAGCAGTACGATCTAAACGTGTTATCAAGCCAACACAAAAGATTAGAGAGAACTTTGAGGCGACCAAAGAAGAGTTCAGTGACAATTTAAATGATTTATGGCAAAGAACTTAACACTATATAGCAGCTCTTTTACGATATAACAACGACCCAACAAAGTTAGCCACAACGTTGAATCGCTTAACTAACTCCTATGTCCGCTATCAGCGACTGTCTGCTAAGTACATCACTTTCCTGAACGACTCTGATTTTGACGAAGCCTCAGAGGAGCTGATTGAGAGAAAGAATCTCCTTGAAGAGAAGGATGCCCTAGTACAAGACGCTAAGAGCAAGGCAGAACTCCGCATCGCACACTTACAGGCGGCGAGATCCCATCGATCAACTTCAAGTAAACATACAAAATATACCCTTTCATCTTCCAAAACCTCTCGTTTCGGAAGGTCGGCCTTGCATGACAAGCTAATAGAAGTCCGGGCAGAAGCAGAGGAAGCTAGCGTAAGAAGTTCCTTTGCTAAGAAGGAGGCTGAGACAGAAGCCCAGCTAAAGATCCTCCAGACAGAAAGGGAAGAAGCAGCCGCCATAGCTAAACTAAAGGTCTTTGAGCAAGCATTAGGCCAAGGTACCGACCTAGACTGTTTCGTCCCAGGGGAAGAGGAAGACGCAGCCGACCGCACCTCCAGGTATGTGCTAAAGCAACCATCGCCTACTCCTCCTGCTAAATCGCATGTACCAACGCCACTTCTAACTCACCAACTGGGTGAACCCACAGAGTACCAGAAATCGTCACAATAATGAGGTAATATCTTACACCAAGCGGGCTGACCATCCAGAGACTAAACCGCAAACTCAATCCTTATGCCACATCATTCCATCCTGATCAATCTCAACCTTATCTGCCAGAACCCCTACATACTCTAGAGACGCCACAATGCAATACCGCAATAGGGAATGGGAGATCAGACATGTCAGACTTTGCCAGATACATGATGCACAGAGAGTTGATTAACATTAGTCTCTGAAGGTATGATGACCGTGCTGAAAACTACAGGGCCTGGAAATCGACCTTTAAAGCAGTAATCAGTGATCTAAACCTCACTGCCATGGAGGAACTTGACTTGCTCATCAGATGGTTGGGCCCAGAATCTGCAGAACGCATAAAGACATTAAGAGTGGTTCATGCAGGCCACTCAGAGGAAGGTCTCGCTGCAGCATGGGAAAGACTTGAACAGACCTATGGCAGTCCAGAAGCTATAGAAAGTGCCTTATTCAGGAGACTTCAAGCCTTCCCAAAGATAACTGGCAAGGACAATCGCAAACTCCAGGATCTGAGTGACCTACTAAAAGAACTTGAATTGGAGAAAATGGACCTACGTCTGCCAGGACTGAGTTACCTTGATACTGCCCATGGGGTCAATCCAATAGTGTCAAAACTACCATATGGCATGCAAGAGAAATGGACAGACCAGGGCTCCAGATATAAGAGAGAACACAATGTGTCTTTTCCCTCTTTCTCTTATTTTACCAGATTCATTAGTGACCAAGATCGGAAGAAGAATGACCCCAGCTTTGACTTCACTGAATCCACTCTACCTGCTTCATCCTCATGTTCAAGGTATGACAACACCACAAGTAAACGTAGAGACTTAAGGGGGACAGTATCCGTTAGGAAAACAAATGTTCCACTCATTGCAAACTGCACTACTAGGAAGGAAGACCCTGTCCTCAAAGAAAAGGACCCTAACCGCATGTGCCCCATCCATAAAAGACCTCATCCTTTAAAGGAGTGTCGTGGGCTCAGGGCAAAGACCTTGCAAGAATGCAGAGAGATACTCAAAGAGCTTGGAGTGTGTTACAAGTGTTGTGCCTTATCAAATCATATGGCAAAAGACTGTAAAGTTATTATCAAGTGTGCAGAATGCAGCAGTGACATGCACGTTACAGCAATGCATCCTACCTTGCCTTCAGACAACGCACCATCTCAAGCTGCGACCAATGCCGTCGCACTTCATGGCGGGGAGCCATCGGCTCAGGAACTAGCTACAACTACTGTTTCCTCTTCCTGTATGGAGATATGTGGCAAGGAGACTGGTTCCAAGTGCTGTGCAAAGGTGTGTTTGGTCAACGTCTACCCAGAAGGGCAATCTGAAAAGGCCATCAGAATGTACGCAATTATTGATGAACAAAGCAATAGGTCTCTGGCAAAACCTAAATTCTTTGAGATCTTCGGCATAGCAGGAGAAGCAACACCATATACCCTCAACACTTGTTCTGGTCGTGTAGAGACTTATGGCAGAAGAGCCACTGGATACCTTATCTCCTCCATTAAAGGGAACATTCATATACCCTTGCCAACGTTAATTGAATGCGACCAAATACCAGATGAAAGAAATGAAATTCCTACTCCAGAAGCTGCATACCATTATTCCCACTTGAAACATCTAGCTAGTGAGATTCCCCCTATGGACATGAATGCTGACATCCTACTTCTGCTTGGGAGAGACATTCTGAGGGTCCACAAGGTGCGTCAACAATGCAATGGTCCTGACAATGCCCCATATGCACAGAGACTCGATTTAGGCTGGGTAATCGTGGGCGATGTATGTATAAATAAGAGCCACAAACCATCTCAAGTGAACTCCTTCAAAACCTTTGTGCTCAACAATGGTCGTACATCTCACTTTAAGCCATGTGTTTATCATTATGAGGTGAAGGAAAAGCTTTCTAACCTCTTAAAGACACCAGACATCATTCCTACAAGTTATGACAACTTAGGAAAAACTGTTTTTTGTACAACACCAGACGACAACAAATTGGCCTTGTCCATGAATGACAAAGAGTTTATTAAAATATTAGATGATGAATTCTTCAAAGATGCATCTAACCACTGGGTTGCACCTTTACCTTTCCGTGCTGTAAGAGCCAGACTCCCTGACAACCGGGAACAAGCACTGTCCAGATTATCTCCTTGCAACGTACCTTAAAAAACAAACCAGGAATGAAAAGTCATTTTGTGGCCTTCATGGAAAAGATATTTCGCAATGATCATGCAGAGCCGGCTCCACCCTTACAAGAGCATGAAGAATGCTGGTACCTTCCATCCTTTGGGGTATATCACCCACGGAAACCAAACCAGATAAGAGTGGTATTCGACTCAAGTGCCAAACATAACGGCGTATCTCTGAACGACGTCCTTCTCACCGGTCCAAACCTGACCAATAATCTGGTGGGAGTGCTCATGAGATTCAGAAAGGAGCCAGTAGCCATTACCGCTGACATTGAACAAATGTTCCATTGCTTTATCGTGCGTCAAGATCATAGAAACTACCTCAGGTTTTTTTGGCATAGAAACAATGACACCAGCAAAGAAATGGTTGAATGCCGCATGAAGGTGCACGTGTTTGGTAACAGTCCTTGACCTGCTGTTGTTACATATGGCCTACGTAGGGCTGCCTTAGATGGTGAGTCAGAGTTTGGGGAAGATGCCAAAAACTTTGTTGTGAGAGACTTCTATGTGGACGACGCACTCAAATCCTTGCCTACAGCAGAGGAAGCCATAGATCTGCTCAAAAGGACACAAGCCACTCGGAGGAGAGAAATCCACATCTTCTCAGATGCGTCTACTGAAGCCATCGCAGCTGTTGCTTATTTAAAGGTAATAGACTATTGCAGTCAAGCACATGTTGGATTTCTGTTTGGAAAGGCAAAGTTAGCTCCAAAACCTGAGCAGACCATTCCAAGACTCAACCTTTGTGGGACTGTGCTAGCCGTAGAGATTGCAGACTTTATACAACATGAGCTGGATGTTCAGGTGGATGACATTCAA
The DNA here is from genome assembly GCA_033119425.1 of Bufotes viridis. NCBI lineage: Eukaryota > Metazoa > Chordata > Amphibia > Anura > Bufonidae > Bufotes > Bufotes viridis. The sequence continues at coordinate 41,692,647 of CM065598.1, read as the reverse complement.
TTTTACACAGACAGTAAGGTTGTCCTGGGTTACATCTACAACCAGTCAAAACGATTCTACGTTTATGTCAGTAACCGCATTGAAAGGATTAGAAGATCCTCTAAACCCGAACAGTGGCACTATGTTCCATCTCATCTCAATCCCGCAGATTGTGCCACCAGACGGGCATCTGGTAGAGTCTCTGCAACTTCTTCTTGGTTAACAGGTCCAACGTTTCTGCTGAATCAGAATGAAGAAACTCCTACTCAAGACGTCTTCAGTCTCCAGGACCATCATGAAGATCCAGAGATCCACAGTTGAGGGCCTGAAGGTGAGGGGACCCTATAAAAAATTGTAGTGAGGGCCTGAAGGTGAGCGAACCCCATAAAACATTGCAGTTATGGCCTACCGGTGAGCAGACCGTATAAAGCATTGGAGGTGAGGGCATGAAGCCGAGCGAACCCCATAAAACATTGCAGTAATGGCCTACAGGTGAGCAGACTGTATAAAGTATTGGAGGTGAGGGACTTAAGGTAAGCAAACCCCATAAAAGATTGCAGTGATGGCCTACCAGTGAGCAGACAGTATAAAGCATTGGAGGTGAGGGCCTGAAGCTGAGCAAACTCCATAAAAGATTGCAGTGATGGCCTACAGGTGAGCAGACCAAATAAAGCACTGGAGGTGAGGGTCTAAACCCTAGCGGACCCCATAAAACATTGCAGTGATGGCCTACAGGTGAGCAGACCATATAAAACATTAGAGGTGAGGGCCTGAAGCCGAGTGAACCCCATAAAACATTGCAGTGATGGCCTACAGGTGAGCAGACCATATAAAACATTAGAGGCGAGGGCCTGAAGCCTAGGGAACCCCATAAACCATTGCAGTGATGGCCTACAGGTGAGCAGACCGTATAAAGCATTGGAGGTGAGGGACTGAAGATAAGCGTACCCATAAAACATTGCAGTGATGGCCTACAGGTGAGCAGACCTTATAAAACATTAGAGGTGAGGGCCTGAAGCCTAGCGAACCCCATAAAGCAGTGCAGTAAAAGCCTACAGGTGAGCAGACCGTATAAAGTATTGGAGATGAGGGTCTGAAGCCGAGCAAACCCCACAAAACATTGTAGCGAGGGCATATATATTCTGTACACCTCCAAGGCGTAGAGCGCAAGTTTGTGCCACGTGTCCAGCTTGGACACCCAGTAGTTGTAAGGCACTGGGGGATCATTTTGGATGCTGACACGGTCTGCAATGTATTCTTTCACCATCTTCCAAAACTGTTCGCTCCTTGTAGCACTCGGCCGCGATTCAGGGTGAGGTTGCTGGCGGCAGGGCCGGCGCTTCCATAGAGGCAAGGGGGGCAATTGCCCCCGGGCCCCGAGTCCTTAGGGGCCCCCGGCGCCGGTCCGCAAACTAGACTGTCTACTATTTTGCTGCGGCCGCCAGCCGGCTAACAGCGCTGAAAGCGCACATGGACTAATGGAAAGGAGTGAGGAGGGGGCAGGGCCCGTGGCCGCTGTGAGCTACGCTCTGCTGCCTCAGCCTGCCTGTCTCTTTAAGAGAGCAGTGGCTGCTGGAGCGTAGCTGCCGCACAGGCACGTCTTCGTGTTTGACGTTGCCACTGAGCTCCGCCCCCAGAGAGAAGAAGGAAGGAGCTAGCGCCAGGCTCCAGCCAGCCACAGACTCAGTCTCTGCCAGGGAAGGCCCACACACAGCCTGAACCAACTTCCAACAGGTAAGTGCAAAGATAACAACTGGATCCCATCTGCCACTGGCCCATGTTGGAGTTGGAGAAATGTGCCGGGGGGAGGGAAGTGTGCTGCCATTAAAGGGGGAGTGTGCTGCCATGAGAGAGGGTGGGGAGGGAGGAAGTGTGCTGCCATGAGAGGGGAGGGAGAAGCGTATTGCATGGGGGGAGAAGCGTATTGCCATGAGGGGGAGAAGCGTATTGCCATGAGCGGGGGAAGCGTAATGCCATGAGGGGCGGGAGGAGAAGCGTATTGCCATGAGGGGGAGAGCGTATTGCCATGAGGGGGAGAAGCATATTGCCATGAGGGGAGGCGTATTGCGATGGGGAGGGGAAGCGTATTGCGATGGGGGGGAGAAGTGTATTGCCATGGGGGGGGGGAGAAGTGTATTGCCATGAGGGGGGGGAGAAGTGTATTGCCATGAGGGGGGGTGAGTGTATTGCCATGAGGGGGGGGAGAAGTGTATTGCCATGGGGGGAAGGTGTGCTGCCATGAGGGGGAGGGGTAGGGGAGGGAAGTGTGCTGCCATGAGGGGGAGGGGGAGGGGAGGGAAGTGTGCTGCAATGAGGGGGGGCCCCTTATTGTTTTTTGCCCCAGGGCCCCATTTGACCTAGAACCGGCCCTGGCTGGCGGGGTGTCATAAAAGTGTCCCATGCCTTGGAAAGTGTTGCCCTGCCTCTGTTGAAATTACTGTGTGTTCCCCTTGTCTCCCTTTCTTGGTTGCCTAAGGAAGTACGGACTCTGGCGGCCGCATTGTCAGATGGAAAATTTTGGACCAATCTGTCAACAAGTACCTTCTGGTATTGCACCGTTTTACTCGTCCTCTCCACCATAGGATTGAGAGATGAGAAATTCTCTTTGTAGCGGGGGTCAAGAAGGGTGAACACCCACTAATCTGTGCTATCTAAAATGGGTATAACGCGAGGGTCGCGGGAAAGGCAATCTAACATGAAGTCAGCCATGTGTGCCAGAGTACCAACAGGCAAGACTTTGATGTCAACTTCAGGATGAATCTCTGTACCCTCATCCTCCTCCTCTTCTGACCATCCACACTGAACAGATGGAATTAAAGTTCCATGGGTACTAGCCTCTGTAGCAGAGGCAAGTGTCTCCAGCTCCTCCTCCTTCTCCTCTTCATGGCCCAATTCGCGCTAAGAAGATGAACTGGGTGAGGTCTGGCTATCACCCTGTGTCATCTCCTCCCTCATTATCTCGTCTGTCACATTCAAAGGATACTTAATTGTGAGCTGCGATCGTTTGAGTAGACACCGCAGTGGGATGGTTACACTGATAATAGCGTTATCGCCACTAACCATCTGTGTGGAATCATCAAAGTTTTTTAAAACCTCACATAGGTCTGTCATCAATGTCCACTCCTCGCTTCTTGAGCCTGTGTAGGTTGGGAATCAGGGCACAATATCTCAGGTACCTCTTCAAGCGTGCTTGGCGAGAGAGCCAAACCAAGTACTAGCAATGAAAAGAGGTCATGTAAATATCCGAGTGTTGGATTTGTTTGGCAAGCCGTGACATGGTGGGAGGAAGGAGGATCAGAGTGAAGATTCGGTTGACCAGACTCTTGGCTACAGAAAATGGACTTTGTGGAAGAGAGGATGGTGCTTAACTGACTGGAAGCATTATCTTCTGCAATCCAACCGACCACCTGTTCGCACTGGTCCGACTTGGACAATGTTGTCCTGCGCCGCCCAGCTAAGTTGGACATGAAGCTGGGTAAGGTGGATTTTTTTGTTTTTTCTGGTTCACTGGTAGTAGGCACAGTTTCATTGCGCCCAGGTCTACGGCCTCTGCTTGCACAATCAGCATCACGCCCGGGGCCACAGTCTCTGCTTGCACCATCAGCATCACGTCCACTTCCCCCTCCCTTTGTGCTCACCTTCTTCATATTCATGGTTTTGTCTGTAGATGTGGCGCAGATTGTTTTACTGTCCGCTAAAGACACTGTTTTCTGATGCAGGACAGTACTGGATACAGAAAAATAAAGATTTTCGGCACTACACTAGCCCAGAGATAAGGTAATTTTTACAATACACACTGTATTGGCTTCCAGTAGGTACTGGATACAGGAAAATGCTGATTTTCGGCACTACACCAGGCCAGAGATAATGTAATTTTGACAATGCTCACTCTATTGGCTTACACTACATACTGTACTGGCTTGCAGTAATGTCCTGGATACAGAGAAATACAAATTTTAGGCACTACACTAGACCACAGATAATGATGTTTTTACAATACACTCTGTATTAGCTTGCTGTAATGTACTGGATACAGAAAAATAAATGTTTTCAGCACTGCACTAGACCACAGATAATGAAATTTGTACAATACACACTGTATTGGCTTGCTGTAATGTACTGGATACAGAAAAATAAATATTTTCGGCACTGCACTAGGCCACAGATAATTTAATTTTTACACTACACACTGTATTTGCTTGCTGAAATGTACTGGAGACAGAGAAATATAAATTTTCGGCACTACAATAGGCCAGAGATAATGAAATTTTTATAATACACACTGTATAGGCTTGCTGTAATGTACTGGATACAGAAAAATAAATATTATCGGCACTACACTAGGACACAGATAATGAAATTTTTACACTACACACTGTATTGGCTTGCTGTAATTTACTGGATACAGAAAAATAAATATTTTCGGCACTACACTATGCCACAGATAATGACATTTTTACACTACACATTGTATTGGCTTGCTGTAATGTACTGGATACAGAGAAATACATATTTTCAGCACAACACTAGGCCACAGATAATTAAATTTTTACACTACACACTGTATTTGCTTGCTGTAATGTACTGGATACAGAGAAATACAAATTTTCAGCAGTACACTAAGCCACAAATAATTACATTTTTACACTACACACTATATTGGCTTGCTGTAATATACTGGATACAGAGAAATACAAATTTTAGGCACTGCACTAGACAACAGATAATGACATTTTTACAATACACACTGTATTGGCTTGCTGGATACAGAAAAATAAATATGTTTGGCACTACACTAGGCCATAGATAATGAAATTTTTACACTACACACTGTATTGGCTTGCTGTAATATACTGTATACAGAGAAATACAAATTTTAGGCACTGCACTAGACAACAGATAATGACATTTTTGCACTAGTGATGAGCGGCAGGTGCCATATTCGATTTCGACGAAATTCGCGAATATTCGAATGAATATTCGTTTCATATTCGTCGAAATCGAATATTCGTCATTTTTTCTAGTTATCGCGATTAACATGCGATTTAAATAATCGCATATTGCGATTTGTACTTAAGGCTACTTTCCTATTGGTTTCATATCTAGAATTAGCGAGGATGACGAATATGACGAATGTATTCGTCTATTCCTCAAAACGAAGATAACGAAGTATTCTACATCTTCGTTTTAGCTACCTATTCGTCAACTTCGCTAATTCTAGCAATCAAATAGGAAGGTTGACTGACTATAGAGACAGCTGTGTTAAATTCGCTATGCGATTTTTTTTTTTTTAATAAATAGAATACTTATAATAATTTTATCAAGTAATATAATTATTGTATTAAAAAAAAATCGCATAGCGAATTTAACACAGCTGTCTCTATAGTCAGTCAACCTTCCTATTTGATTGCTAGAATTAGCGAAGTTGACGAATAGGTAGCTAAAGCGAAGATGTAGAATACTCGTTATCTTCGTTTTGAGAATATGACGAATACATTCGTCATATTCGCTATTCACTAATTCTACCAAGCCAACCATAACTTCTGTGCTCATGGAGCGTCCCCATCACCATGGGAACGTCTCCATATACTAAAATGTACTGTCGGATTTGAGGAATTACGTTGAAATCGCAATGCGATTAATTCAAGTTATATTAATCGCATTGCGATTTCAACTTAGAGCTGGGTTTATAATGGGTCAGCTTGCTAGAATGAACGAAGTTAACGAATATGCAATATAGCAGCAGTGCTAAGTTGAAATCGCAATGCGATTAATTTAACTTAAAGTATTCGCATTGCGATTTCAACTTAGCACTGCTAGTGCATAGCTAGCCTATATTCCATATTCGTTAATTCTAGCCTATGTAAGATAGCAGTGCTAAGTTGTAATCGCAATGCGATTAATATAACTTGAATTAATCGCATTGCGATTTCAACGTAATTCCTCAAATCCGACAGTACATTTTAGTATATGGAGATTCTCCCATGGATGGGGACGCTCCACATGAGCACGGAAGTCGGCAGAAGCGGCAACGGGCACTGACTAGAGCAGCCAGGAAGCCAGGAATCCTCAGGACAGGTAAGAACTACTTTTGGGAAGTAGGAAAGAAAAAAATATAACTAAAAAAACAAACAAAAAAAAACGAATATTCGAAATAGCGAATTTATAGCGCTATATTCGAAATATTCGCGAATTAGCGAAGTGCCGATATTCGGTAAAAAAATTCGCTTTTCGAATATTCGCGCTCAACACTATTTTGCACTACACACTGTATTGGCTTGCTGTAATGTACTGGATGCAGAGAAATACAAATTTTTGGCACTACACTAGGCCACAGATAATGAAATTTTTACACTACACATTGCATTGGCTTGCAGCAATATACTGGATACAGAGAAATACATATTTTCCGCACCACACTAGACCACAGATAATTACATTTTTACACTACACACTGTTTTGGCTTGCTGCAATGTACTGGATACAGAAAAATACATATTTTTGGCACTACACTAGGCCACAGATAGTTACATTTTTACACTACACACTGTATTAGCTTGCTGTAATGTACTGGATACAGAGAAAAACAAATTTCCGGCCTGTATTAGCATTGCTATAATGTACCTAATACAGAAATATGAATATTTCCGGCACTACACTAGGCCACAGAGAATGAAATTTTGTCAATTACACACTGTATTTGCTTGCTGTAATGTACTGGATAAAGAGAAATACAATTTTTCGGCACTAAACTAGGCCACAGATAATGAAATTTTTACACTACACATTGTATTGGCTTGCTGTAATGTACTGGATACAGAGAAATACATATTTTTGGCACTACACTAGGCCACAGATAGTTACATTTTTACACTACACACTGTATTGGCTTGCTGTAATGTACTGGATACAGAGAAATACAAACTTTAGACACTACACTAGGCCATTAATAATAAAAATTTTACACTACACACTGTATTGGCTTTCTGTAATGTACTGGATACAGAAAATTAAATATTTTCGGCACTACACTAGAACACAGATAATGACATATTTACACTACACAGTGTATTGGCTTGCTGCAATGTACTGGATACAAAAAAATAAAAATTTATGTCACTACACTAGACCATAGATAATGACATTTTTAGACTACACACTGTATTGGCTTGCTGTAATATACTGGATACAGAGAAATACAAATTTTAGGCACTAAACTAGACAACAGATAGTGACATTTTTTCAATACACACTGTATTGGCTTGCTGGATACAGAAAAATAAATATTTTTGGCACTACACTAGGCCACAGATAATGAATTTTTTACACTACACACTGTACTGGCTTGCTGTAATGTACTGGATACAGAGAAATGCAATTTTTCACCACTATACTAGGCCACAGATATTGAAATTTTTATAATACACACCGTATTGGCTTGCTGTAATGTACTGGAGACATAAAAATAAGAATTTTCGGCACTACACTAGGCCACAGATAATTAAATTTTTCCAATACACACTGTATTGGCTTGCTGTAATTTCCTGGATACAGAAAAATACAAATTTTCAGCACTACACTACTGTATGCCACGGATAATGAAATTTTTACTTTACACACTGTATTGGCTTGTTGTAATGTACTGAATACAGAAAAATAAAGATTTTCAGCAGTACACTAGTCCAAAGAATATGTATTTTTTACAATTCACACTGTATTGGCTTGCTATAATGTTCTGAATACAGAAAAATACATATTTTCAGCAGTACACTAGCCTAGAGATAATGTAATTTTTACAATACACACTGTATTGGCTTGCTGTAATGTACTGGATACAGAAAAATAAATATTTTTGGCACTAAACTAGGCCACAGATAATGAAAATTTTACACTACACACTGTACTGGCTTGCTGTAATGTATTGGATACAGAGAAATGCAATTTTTCACCACTATACTAGGCCACAGATATTGACATTTTTATAATACATACCGTATTGGCTTGCTGTAATGTACTGGATACAGAGAAATACAAATTTTCGGCACTGCACTAGGCCATAGATAATTAAATTTTTACAATACACACTGTATTGTCTTGCTGTAATGTACTGGAGACATAAAAATAAGAATTTTCGGCACTACACTAGGCCACAGGTAATTAAATTTTTCCAATACACACTGTATTGGCTTGCTGTAATTTCCTGGATACAGAAAAATACAAATTTTCGGCACTACACTACTGTATGCCACGGATAATGAAATTTTTACTTTACACACTGTATTGGCTTGTTGTAATGTACTGAATACAGAAAAATAAAGATTTTTCAGCAGTACATTAGCCCAGAGAAAATGTAATTTTTACAATTCACACTGTATTGGCTTGCTATAATGTTCTGAATACAGAAAAATACATATTTTCAGCAGTACACTAGCCTAGAGATAATGTAATTTTTACAATACACACTGTATTGGCTTGCTGTAATGTACTGGATACAGAGAAATAAAGATTTTCGGCACTACACTAGCCCAGAAATAATGTAATTTTTACGGTACACGCTGTATTGGCTTGCTTTAATGTACTGGATACAGAAAAATAAAGATTTTCAGCAGTACACTAGCCCATAGATAATGTAATTTTTACAATACACTCTGTATTGGCTTGCTGTAATGTACTGGATTCAGAGAAATAAAGATTTTTGGCACTACACTAGCCCAGAACTAATGTAATTTTACTATACACACTGTATTGGCCTGCTGTAATGTACTGGATTCAGAAAAATAAATATTTTCAGCACTACACTAGCCCAGAGATAGTGTAATTTTTACAATACACACTGTATTGGCTTGCTATATTGTACTGGATACAGAAAAATAAAGATTTTCGGCACTGCACTAGCCCAGAGATAATGTAAGTTTTACAATACACACTGTAATGGCTTCCAGTAATGTACTGGATACAGGAAAATACAGATTTTCTGCACTACACTAGGCCAGAGATAATGTAATTTTGACAATACACACTGTAATCGGATGTAGTTCTCTATTGGATTCAAATTTGTCCCAAATAAAATGTAGTCTCTGCGGGAATACTGTATATACGGTTGCGCCCTAAACACACACACACAGATGTGCCCAAAACTAGTTAACTATGGCCAAAATATAAATCACTCTCTGCTGGAGTAATTACTATAACGGTTGCGGATTGAAAGCACACACAGATGTGGCACAAGTTAGGTTAATTTCCCCAGAACAAATAATTTCTCTAATAGTGCAGTGTATATCTCAGTACCAGGCACACTGTAGTTAATAGGTTGCTTTTTATAATGTCTGCCCAACACACTGCTTTATGATGGTGCAGTGTATATCTCAGTAGCAGGCACACTGTAGTGAATAAGCCCCTTTTTAAAATATTTGCCCAGCACACTGCTTAATAATGGTGTATTGTAGATATCACTAATCTGAAATCTTTCTGTTTTTTAGAAATTAAAAAAAGCGATTTTCAAGCCCTGCACTATCTGTCCCTTCCTGGTGACGCCTGTCCCTGATAGTGCTGAAGCAAACCCCTTCTTAAAAAAAAAAAGGTGCTGCACTGCTGTCAACACACACACTCTAGTCCTTAAAAGGACTGTTAGGTCTTTCAATAAGGTTTTTGGAGTGAAATCAGTAAGTTTAGAGCAAAACGTTATCTGTCCCTACCTACTGTCTGCTCTCCCTGACGCTGAATGAGCCGAGCGCCGGACGTCAGCTCCTATATGAAATGGTATCACGTGTTCCGGCCAGCCAATTTGTGTAAGGCTTAAAGCTAACAGGGCTATGGCCTTACACTGAGGGGAATTACTTACCTGGACCTTCATTGGCTGCTTTGAAGGTGCCAAACATGCGGGGAGGAGACTGGAGCAATGCGACAAATACACGTGGTACTCGGCCGAGTAAAGCCGAGCGCCGAGCATAGCGCTGCTCGAGCCGAACCAATACTCGGCCGAGCATGCTCGCTACTCTCTAGTAAATGTTTCTGGCGCAAACAAAGGTCCCAGCAGAGTAAGGGGCCGTGGCAGCAGGGGTCACTTAGAAAGGCCTGAGCTCCCAGTGTCCCAGGCCTCAGCTAGTGGTCGTGTCGTGACCAGCAACCCAGCGGTTCTTGAATGGTTGACTCGATCTTCGACTTTGTCGCAAGTGACATCAGACACCCCCAGCCAAGAGTCAGTGGGTTTCGTCAGACACAACCCTTAGTTGGCATGGCTTTGGAGCAGGCCCTGTGCCCTCACCTGTCCTCAAACTACCTCTGTCCTTCCTCCACTAGCCGGGCAAGTAGTGATGAGGAGAGTGGCGTGGGAGCTGGTGTTGCGAGCGGTCAGGCTCCTGAGACGGTTGAGAAGGACATCAGTGACGTGCCGACAGTACTCGATGATGATGTAGCTGATCGCACTTGGGAGCCGGGTGACAAAGGGGCTTCATTTTATTTATTTATTTTTTCTTTAAATAATAATGTCATATTACAAAATCCGGTGTCTCTATGATAAATCTGCAGCATGGGGGCTCCGTGTGGCTTCCACACACTTTCAAAATAATCCTCCAGTGGGTCGAATATATGCCGGATGACCAGGATGCTCCATGACCTTCCCAGGAGCAGCTGTCAGGAGCCACGGTTCATTTCTGACGCGTCCGTATAGTGCGGGGGAATTGGAAGACCCTCTCCATCTCCGTGCACCACAGGATGTCCTCCTTCCCATCCATGATGACTGGGAACTTGCAATGTTTTCCCTGACGAAGAGACCAGGGACTGGTATTTATGGTTTGAATCTTGATGAACTTCGCAACTCTTCTGGGCTCCAGGCAATCTTGAAGCTTTTTCTTCTCATTGTTTGTAGCTACTAGAGGACTGTTCATGCCAGGCAGGTTCCCCCTGGAGTATCTAGCTAAATGAGCAGCCGATACCGCACTTGCATCAATCTTTACAGGATTTGTGTCCCGGTGGAGAGAAATAGTTTTTTGGAATGCTTTCTCCATTGCAACCACGTCGTCGAATAACCAGAAGACTGGCTGATTCTCTCCTGTCTTAGGCAACACTTTATTGTTTAATAGCAGAAAGTCAAAAAACAGTTGTTCACTGCCCCCATAAAGGCCTTTTCAGTGCGGGTTAACCAGAGATGAGTCATTACAAGGACTGCCGCCAATTATCAAATGGAATTGTCCCCATTCCCCAATCTGTTTCCTGGTTATATTATGTATGTCACCCACATACAATCTGCCCTGGATGGCTTACCAGTAGAGTTGAGCGGACACCTGGAAGTTCAGGTTCGCCGAGTTCGGCCGAACTTACCTGCAGAGTTCGTGTTTGGGGACCCGAACTTGACCCAGAACACAAACCCCATTGAAGTAAATGGGGACCCGAACTTTGGGGCACTAAAATGGCTCTAAAAATGTCATGGAAAGGGCTAGATGACTGCAAAAGGAAGCAAAATGGGGATAAGAACAGTATAATTGCCCGGCAAACAAATGTGGATAGGGAAATAACTTAAAATATCGTAAAATACATAAAAATTTAAAATAATAATCTTGAACTAGGAGGAGGTCCATATGGAGTAGGAGTATGAGGAGGCGGTGGAAATGGCAGTATAGGTGGAAACAGTGGTGGAGGAGGTAGTCGCCAACACTGTGTTTTGTTTTTGGTTTGTTTTTTTAAATTTGGGTAGACCTCAAAACATTGGGAAATATAGAAAAGAAAACAAAGAGAAAGTGCGCTGGAGTTTAACAAAGGCTGGGTGAGGCCAGTATACATGTCTATTCTGCACAAGGTATGGACAAGTCCTGTGGGATCCATGCCTTGTTCATTTTAATGAACTAGAGCTTGTCCACATTGGCTCTACACACTGCAGAACAGGCACTGCAGAGCAGGCACAGCAGTTGGCACCTGTATTTCGTCATCATCAGAGATGTGCAGCGGTGGTCCTCCCATGTCCACATCCTGAAACATAAGTGGTTGGGTATCAGTGCACTCAATGTCTTCCACTTCTGGGGCAGGGCTATGTGGATAGCCCACGGAAACCCTGCCAGCAGAGTCATCAAAAAGCATAAGAGACTACTGCATGACTTGGGACTCAGACTGCTTGGCTGATTTGCAAGGGGATGAGTTTAAAGACAGATGCCCATGGGCTGCAGGTGCCAACTCTGGGCTTTCAGCAGGAGACCGTGGGAGACAATGTGAAGGAAATGGAGGCCCTGTCAGCCACCCAATCTACTATCGCCTGTACATGTTCTGGCCTCACTATTCATAGAGCGGCATTCTGACCTACAAAATAACGCTGAACGTTCTGTCACCTACACGCACCTGAGGAAGGTGTTTAATTTGTGCGTGTAGCTGGCACAGATCGACCACGTTCTCTCCCTGCAACAGGAGCTCCACCAACACCAGCAGCAGCATGACCAGGGCCACGTCCCTTATTTGACGCTTTCCTCATTCTTTGCGTTCACCCAGCAAACTAACAGACGGATTTACAAAATTTATTTCCCAGTCAGGTATGCAGTGCAGGGGTACTTTGAATGAAAAAAGGGGTATAGATCACCCAACAATCTAAACGCCGCTGAACTTACAGAATATATTTCCCAGTCAGGTATGCTGTGCAGGGGTACTTTGAAAGAAAAAAGAGGTACAGATCACCCAGCAATCTAAACGCTGCTGAATTTACAGAATATATTTCCCAGTCAGGTATGCAGTGCACAGGAACACACCTTCCAAGCCACTTGTGAATGACTAGACTCATAACCGTGGAAATGTCCACCCACAAGCTAAGAGCTGGATTTACTGGTTTTCTTTCACTATCAGAAATGCAGTGCAGGCCGCAAAGAAAAAAAGTGATTGTTTCACCCACAATGTCCCAGTTGTATTTGCTGGTTATATTTTACTATCAGAAATGCAGCGCAGGCCGCAAAAGTACTTTCTAGTAAAAAAAAAGGTGATTTTTTCCACCACAATGTCAGAGATGGATTTAATGATTATATTTCACTATCACAAATGCAGCACAGGTACTTTATGCCAAAAAAAAGGTGATTTATTTCAACCACAATGAAACAGATGGATTTACTGATTTCCTTTCACTATCACAAATGCAATGCAGGCAGCAAAGGTACTTTTCTAGCAAAAAAAAAAAAGATGATTTTTTTCTACCACAATGTCACACATGGATTTAATGATTATATTTTACTATCACAAATGCAGCAGAGGCCGCAAAGGTACTTTCTGGCAAAAAAAAGATGATTTTTTCACCCACAATGAAACAGATGGATTTACTGATTTTCTTTCACTATCACAAATGAAAGGTACTTTCTAGCAAAAAATATAAAGTGATTTTTTAAACCACAATGTCACAGTTGTATTTACTGATTATATTTCAGAAATGCAGTGCAGGCCTCAAAGGTACTTTATGGCAAAAATAAATATAGATATAAGTACTTTCTAGTAAAACAAAGGTCATTTTTTTTCTACCACAATGTCGGAGATGGATTTAATGATTATATTTCACTATCACAAATGCAGCACGCAAATGTACTTTTTAGCAAAAAATAAAATAAATTGTCCCGCTAGAATATAACAGATTGATTTACTGAATTGATTACACTGTCACATATGCAGCCCCAGGGGTACTTTACAGAAAAACATTTGAATATGTCACCCCCTGGGTCCCTGAGCTCATTGACGGATTACCTATATTATTTTCCCTTCCCCTAACATATATGCAGTGCAGGTGTACTTAAAAAATGCGTATATGTCACCCACTGAACTACAAGAACAGGATTAAATTATTGTCGCTGGCACATATGCAGGTGCAAGTGCACTGTACTGTACTTGCACAAAATGGCCGCCGACGCCCACCTAACTAGCAGACAGATTAAAACTTATTTTTTTGTGTCACTGGGCTCAGGGCAGGGTACAAAAATGTTGCATTGTACCCACAAAATAAATTGCTTTAGTTCGCAGACTTAACACCAAGCTCTGATATCAGATTCTTTCCTAATCTCTCCCTCACAGCAGCAGCATCTTATCCCTACACTAGTAAGAGCTGACGTGACGTGCGGCGCTACGTGACTTCAGCTTATATAGAGGCTGGGTCACATGCTGCACTGACCAATCACAGCCATGCCATTAGTAGGCATGGCTGTGATGGCTTCTAAGGGCACACATCTTAAATGCTTGTTGATTGGCTACCCTGCAGCCTTTCAACAAGCTTTATTAAATGGCCGAACACCGAACTCGAAACCAGTACGAACTCAAACTTTACAGTTCGGGTTCGCTCAACACTACGTACCAGTCCTATCATGATGGCATCCTCATACACCTCTGATACCATATATTTTTCAACGTTGATTCTAAGCTTTTTACATGATGACTGGGGACTTGTGATGTTTTTTTTCCTGACGTAGAGACCAGGGGCTGGTAGTTATGGTCTGAATCTTGATGAACTTTTCAACTCTTCCGGGCTCCAAGCAATCTCAAAGCTTTGTCTTACCTCATTTTCTGTAGCTACTAGAGGCCTGTTTATGCCAGGCAGGTTCCCCTAGAAGTATCTGGCTCGATGAGCGGCCGATACCGCACTTGCATCAATCTTGACAGGATTTGTCTGTAGGTGGAGAGAAATAGTTTTTTGGAATGCTTTCTCCATCGCAACCACATCGTCGAATAAACAGAAGACTGGCCGATTCTCACCTGTATTGGGCAATACTTAAGTTTTTTTAATTAAATTTATTAAATATTGAATTGACCAAAACTTGATTAAAATTATAAGAAAGTAAACTGAAATTCACCAATATATTATCCAAATCTTCGAGGGAAATTCATAGACAATCAATTTGCCAAGCCTTTTGTGCCGAAGAACGTGTGTTATTAAATCGTGTTTTAACCCCTTAAGGACTGGATTTTTTTTTTTTTTTTTGAGTTTTCGTTTTGCGCTTCCTGCCTTCCCAGAGCCATAACTTTTTTTAGTTTTCGGTTCACATTGCCATAGGAGGGCTTGATCTTTGCGAGACAAGTTGTACTTTCCAACAACACCATTTAATAATGCATATAATGTAGTGGGAAGCGGGGAAAAAGTTCCACCACAGTTTTGCGGGTTTTTAAATTCCTAAGTTCGATGTGTAAAAAAATCAGTTTTACTTTTTTGTCACCATGTTTTGACGCCTATACCTCTTTTGTAATTATGTACAGAGCTTTATGGGGGCTCATTTTGTGCGTCATAATCTTATATTTTTATTGATACCATTCTGTGGTGTGTATGACTTTTTGATCACCTTTTATGTAATTTTTTGTCGCTTTTTTTGGACGCTTTTTTCCATTTTGCTGTTTGACGTATGGGGAATATTTTTGATATTTTTATGGTATGGGCGTTTTCGCACATTGCGACACCCACGATGTGTATATTTTTAAATTTCTTTAGTTTTTTTATTTTTATTTTAGCAAAAGGGGGGTGATTTGAACTTTTATGTTTTTTTTATTTATTTTTTTAAACTTTTTTTTTTTTTTTACACTTTTATATAGTTCTCATAGTCATTTGATTGCGATTATCATACATTCCAATGCAATAGCATTGGAATGTATGAAAAAAACGCATATTTCTTATGAAGCCTATTACAGGCAAGGCTCCATAGGAAATACTACAGAGCTGCCTGGGTTTCATTTATAGAAACCCAGGCTACTACAGGTGCGATCCGGCTCTTCCGATCTCCACACGGGGGAGCCAGAGCGCAAACCGAAAGTAAAACTTGTCCTTAAGAGGTCAAGCAACACTTTATAAAGTTGAGAAATTATAACCTTCTGTTCTGTCACATATTCCCTATAAATAATTAGATGAGGCGGCCACTCTGTGGCCTCCTGATGCTGCTACCACCTCCGCAATCTCTCATCGTGGTGCCAATCTGTGGCCTATTGATGCTGCTGCCACCTCTGCAATCTCTCGTCGTCGTGCCACTCTGTGGCCTCCTCATGCTGCTGACTCCTCCACAATCTCTCGTCATTGTGCCACTCTGTGGCCTCCTCATGCTGCTGCCACCTCCTCAATCTCTCATCGTCGTGCCACTCCTCCGTGACCTCGTAATGCTGCTGCCACCTCCGTAATCTCTCATCATCGTGCCACTCTGTGGCCTCCTCATGCTGCTGCCACCACCATAATCTGTTGTCGTCGTTCCACTCTGTGGCCTTCTGATGCTTTGCCATCTCCAGACTGTCATTGTGCCCCTCTGTGGCCTCCTGATGCTGCTGCCACCTTCACAATATCTCGTCGTTGTGCCACTCTGTGTCCTCCTGATGCTGCTGCCACCTTCACAATCTCTGCTGCCACCTCCACAACCTCTTGTCATCGTGCCACTCTGTGGCCTCCTCATTCTGCTGCCACCTCCGCAATCTCTCGTCATCGTGCCACTCTATGGCCTCCTCATGGTGCTGCCACCTCCACAATCTGTTGTCGTCGTTGTGCCACTCTGTGGCCTCCTGATGCTGCTGCCACCTCCGCAATCTCTCTTCATTGTGCCACTCTGTGGCCTCATCATGCTGATGCTTTTCTGATCTGTCAGAAGGAAAGAAAAATGAGACACACAACGGATCCTCTCTGTGTAGCAGCTGTATGGCCTGTATGGTCCCATCAGAACGGGCTTGTGATTTGGTAGCCAAAAGCAGAAGTGAGTACAAAACACAGAAGATATGCAAATATTCGCTTCACGTGTCATCTCTGTTTTGGATCCACTCCTGTTTTTTTTGGCATTAGCAATGCTGATGGATTACTGACCAAATGCTGACCGAGTGACGGCAAATGCTCAACAGACACGATCCATTTTTTGGGGGGTTATTGTTCTGATGGATCAGAGAATGGGAAAAATATTCAGTGACGTCAACACAAACTTACTGCTAACACCCTCTCCACTCTGTCAGGGGGGGCTCTAATTTTATAAGCGTTTAATAGAACAGGTTCTGTTTACATTTATGTGGAATCCGCTGACGACGGTGTAAAAGGAGTGCGCTTCTTCTTGACGCTAACATTGACCTGTTAGGCTGAGTTTATACTTGAGTTATTTGGTCAGTTTTGGCCCCGTGACTGCCCAAATTAGTGAAGTGTGCAGAGATTCTCAGAGCGACGCCTGTCATCTGCATGTCATAAGGACTTACAGTTTTATTTCACTACCAAAGCAGACTCCCTATGCGTCTTACTGCAAGGCACAGTGTTCTATACCACTATAAAGGCTTTCAGCAGCTAGGAAATAGCCTTTTTTTTTGCATAATTTGCTGTGAATATATTTGGATCGAACCAAATTTTTCCCCAAAAACGTGGTGAACCGGCGAATTGAATTTTTGAAAAATACGCTCATCTCTAGTTATAAACTCTTTTTTAAGATGAATTATGGGTAGTTTGATAATGCTTCATTTTGACTACCCAGCTGTTGGGAAGATTATCTGGAATGAAAATTCCTACAAACGTTCATTCCTGATAATCTGCCCATGTAAAGGTCTTGCAGATCACCCTATGAATGAGCAAAATGCTCGTTCATCTGGTGAAATGATCCTTACAGAGAACAGTTCATTCATGGTTTCTGGGCAGCAAATTGTGCTGTGTAAACATGATGAGCGATAAGCGAATGTAAATGTAGCTGTCTGCTAGTGAGCACAGTGTTAATGTACCTTAAGATTTTATCTTAAAGGGAATCTGTCTCCAGTTTTGGTGTCCTAACTAATGGCAAAATAAACTAGATACCGAGCCTCTTAGGAAAATGTTGGGTCAAATTCTTTTATTGATCCAGCCATTCTGCTAAAATCTTGTACTGAACAGCTCCAATGCATAATGATGAGTCCCAAATATTCATAAAACTCCTGGCTTTCTCTACCCCTGCTGTTAATTCAGTAGGAAACAAACTGTCAATTAGCGGCGGGAGGCGGAGAAAGCCAGAAGCTTATGAATATCAGGACTCCGCATGCACTAGATCTATCATAACCCAGCAGCATAAAACTGGGGATAAAGTCCCTTAAATGTGTGTTTACAACCAAGAGATGAGAGCTACAGAGTGAGCTGTTAGCTTATCTGGTGCAATTTTCCTGAACAGGGGATATATCAGCCTACAGAATGTGTGAAAAGTAAAGACATTGCAACACGCTCATTGGCCCACAAGCAAAAAGGGAGGTTACTGATGAAAAAATAAACAGAATATTGAAAAATACGAATATATATCACTATATTCTAAATATTTGCAAATTCTCGAAGTTGCGCTATTCACGATTAAAATTTGCGATTCGAATATTTGCGCCCAACACTAAATAAAAATAATAAATAAAGAAATCATGATATTTTAATATTTTACTCCCTAATTTTTTTATAGTTGGATATTGGCATACTGCATGGTCAATAAATTAATTATAATAATAAATAAAAAAAATCATGATCCTAAGAAATAAACAATCTAAAATGTATAAATGAATAATCCATTTTAAATAAAGGGAAGAAGAAAAAAGTATTTGGGCATGAGCTGATGAACAAAGCTATTTGATGAAGAACAGACTAAGTCCTGAGATATAAGTGAGATTGGTGTTCTGTAGAGAAGAGAGACTAAGTCCCGTGACATGCGCAGTGTTGAGAATTGTCAGGCGCAGAGCCTAAGTCCTCTGACATGCGCAGTAGACACGGGCTTGCGTGGGAGAACCAAGTCCGGGTTCATGAGTAGGAATGCATAGAGGGAAGGAAGGGGGCGTACTTCGTGTGGATGTCAGGTAATAGAAGAAGGGGTAAGGACGGGATTCTTGCAATTAGAGTCCTTTTAACTCAGGACTAATGCCCATATGGGAATATGGAAACTAGCG
Source organism: Bufotes viridis (assembly GCA_033119425.1). NCBI lineage: Eukaryota > Metazoa > Chordata > Amphibia > Anura > Bufonidae > Bufotes > Bufotes viridis. The sequence goes on along the minus strand of CM065598.1, from coordinate 41,673,840 downwards.
ATATGCTAGAGACATCGGTGATGTCATTAGCAGAGACTTTATAGAGCCATCCCCGCCCCTCTCAAACACACTCTGCCCAATTCCCCTGAAGACGCCAGTTTGACTGGTGAAACATGTCGTGGGGCAGGCTTTGAGCTTTTTGAGCTTTTTAGTACAGCTAGTGCACATAGGGTATGATGCAGTACCTAGGATTTAAATAATTGATGTAGCGAAAGGTTTAAAGGATGGTGAGCCGATAACTAGCGCACAGTACTGGCTTATTATCGCCTAGTTAGTGAAAGTAGACTGTGATTCAAATAATTCTACTGAAGTGGAAAAAATACAAAGCAACCATGTGACACAGATATTTTTAAAACATCTTTATTTTGTTTGTTGCATCTAATAGATGTTACGTTTTAATAATTGATACATGAAATAAACAAAAAGGCTTCATTGGTCTTATGGACTATTTGTAAGTATACATTTGTAAATATACAGAGTAAATATGCCTCATTCACACATCAGTGTTTTGATTTCCATCAGTGATTTGGAGCCAAAACCAGGATTGGAGTCTCCACAGACATAAGGTATAAGGGAAAGATCTGCTCCTGTTCGGCGTTTAGAGCCGCACCTGGTTTTGGGTCACTATCACTGAAGGAAATCACTGACCAAACACTGACTGTGTGAATGAGGCGTAAACTGAAGCCTTTACATGTGCCAAGGGCCAGCAAACAAGTTGGTATTTAGAAACCCATTGTTTCTTGGGCCTTATATGTCTATGGTAGCAGACTACAAGAAAACACTATGATCCTACAATTATGTATTACTCCCTTTTATCGCCCCCCCCCCTTTTTAGCTAACCTTCTAAATGTATTCTAGCCAGACGTAGGGGAAACAAGGATATAACTTTTTAGACGCCTGTATTAATAACCCCTGCACTGGCGGTGGATCCACTGAAGTTATTAAGAGGCGCTAGTCTTTACATAACTTTGGTGCATGCACCGCCAGTCTAAATGTAAGCCAGCTCCCTTGCTGGTGGAGATTTAGACCATTCTTTATGCCTAAAACAGGTGTAGAAAATGATAAATGAGACAGGCCTGCCGACCTATCCCCTTCCCAGCCCACGCCACGCACCCTATTTTAGACCTGGTGTGAGCAAGGAAAAGTTGCAGATTGCGGCGCAAATAACTTTTGCACTGCAATCTGTGACAGATATAAGCCAGAAAACAGGCATATATCTGATAGTAAATCACTCCTATAATTTTCTACAGGTTCTATAGAACAAAATAGTAGAATATTTATAATCAAGACTAAGTTGTTTTAAGCAGTAAAAAATTATACAAAGGTAGACATATAAAAATAAACTGAAAAAAACATAGAAACATATAATAAAACTAAATAAAAAATTTGTGAAAAAATATATTAAATAATTTTTATAAGTGATCTACTAATTGTACAAGCTATTGATCATTAGTAATTATATTTATACAACAGATTTATTTTACAAGTGACTGAAAATATACACATGATAATTTAATGATTGCAATAGTGAACAGAAGGTGTGGCATAGAGCCAGTTCATAGAAACGGAGCCAAGTTTAATATAATAATATGCCTTTCATGAATTACAGCATTGATAATAACCTAGATACATTATAAAATAGATGCAGCTAGTACATTCCAAAAAATCTGCATATAGTGTTTAATGCATATATTTTCACTTCGTATATTGTACGGTCCATTTTTCTATTCTGCCACTAAATGCACATGAAACATGTGCTTATAACTCAGCAGATCTCCAGCAACTATATCCCAAGTGATGTTAATCTCTGCCCTGGAGAGTCACCTAGACATCTGTGCAGTAAAACATTTTTTTGTTACAATTTTCAGTAGGGTGGAAAATTATTATTCAGGGTCTTCCCCTTATTAGTGATTAAAGAATGAATATGTTCAATAACAGTATAAAACTATTTAGGTTTTTCCAAAATTTGCCTCCTATGGGTAGATCAAACGGTAGGCACATGCTAACCTACAAATCCCCCATTTCTCCCATGCTCCCATGTTTCGTGATCCACCTGTCACAGGTAATGGGGAGGGGTTAACACACAGAGGGAATTGACCAGAGTCTAGGCCTCAAAAAGCTAAGGGAGAGGGATGGTGACCTACTAGAAATCCCTAGACCTCTCCCTGACTCCTGCCAGTATGAGTAGACCCAGAAGGTGGAAATGCTCATACACCAGAACCTAAGCCCTGGAGACCCTGGAAGGCCCTAGGAGTGGTGGCAGGGAATAAGACTACTGGTTCCTCCCCAGATGAAGAAACCAGCATCTCCCTGAGGCCTAGACAACAACACACACAAGCGAACAACAAAATGCAAAACAAAATGCACTTCACTTAAAGAAGAAAGGAGGAGCAGGAGATCCAAAGGAACAACATACCAGCTCAACCAACTCTAGCAGAAAATATCAACCGCATGGAAAGCAGTGTGAGTCAGAACTAAATAGAGCCTCAGTAATGACCCACAAGCTGCACTTGACAAGAGGTGTGATCATTGCAACACTACAAGATGAAAACAGAGAGACTGTCAGATACCCTCACGTGCCGCCAGTCTCTCATATCTTGACCACCGCCGGCTTTGTTTACTTGACCATAATGGTGTTTATTAGTTTAATTTGTTTATTGGACAGTATTAATTAGTAAAATTTTATGGCAATGTTATTTGCTCACTGTATCATTGCACTAGTTGTGCACCATAAAAGGGGTAAGTAGGTAATAGGTACAACTCAGGGTTCCATTCAACCTATGCTAGCCCTAGCAGAAGCCAATCACTGGCCACAGTTGTGTGGACGGATGTAAAAATGATGTGTTGAGTATGTCACTGTCTGCAAAAAGGTACCACACAGCTAATAAATACCATTGTACAATGCTTAAACGAAACTATTGTTCAACTTCCTCATTACCTGTAGACCCAAGTTTAGATTTACAGGTAGAATAACCCATTCAGGGGTAAATCTTAAGGATTTATGGGAAGTTACTAAAAATCATTAAAAGCTTTTTCCAAGCTAATAAATATATAGTAAAATACAGTTATTTTTTATGTTCATAATCTCGCCTAGATCTGTGCTGCGCCTTTGCTTTAATGCTGCCAAAGTGATGAACGGCAGGGGCAATATTCGAATTCGCGATATTTCACAAATATTTGGGCAAATATTCGTCATAAATTTGTGAATTAGAGAATTCGCGATTATTTTCTTGATTGCGAAAACAGCAATGTAATATGCACGGATTGCGTGCGCAATACAGGCATGGGTCACTATTGTTACATTTTTTAAACTGCTAGAATTTTTCTGAGACTAGAGAAAATGGTTGGCACGGCAGAACATTACAATAGCTTTATATGCAGATAGAGTGCTCCGATATATTCGCGATTGCGCAAATTGGCAATTAATGATGCACATATTGTTGTGCAATACGTGCAACTTGACATTTTAGCAGGTCTTACTACATATTAGTGATTTGTGCACTAAGTATTGTTGTGAACTTGTGACATCACAGCACTATGTCTGTAGCATGTATGTATGGGCAGCAGAACCTATTACACTACCTAACACCCTGCACTGGAACCAGCTACACTATATCAAAATCTAACCTACACTGACTATCTCCCACTAACTATCTGTATTATATATATAAGCTAACTAACTAGCTATCTAATGCAATGTGACACAGAAAAGCACAGAGCACAGCAATGACACTGGCTGCTGGGGAGGTTCCTATATAGTAAGGGGTAGACAACTTTCCTATTGGTTGCTAGGGATGTTGCTAAGCTCAGACGAAGACATTGCAGCCTTCTCATTGGCCCACAAGCAAAAAGCAGGGAGGGATCATGGGTTCAGAGGGAAAAAAAATCTAGAATATTCGCGAATACGAATATATAGCACTATATTCTAAATCTTCGCAAATTCTCGAAGTGGCGATATTCGCGGTGCTATTATTCACACCCAACACTACTGCCAAGGCTTGCAGTAGGTGGGATTACCAACTAAAGAACCACAGTTCTCTTGATTCCTATTCCATCTCACAGACAATGGCTATATTTATAGCTGCCTGCATGTCCCTCTACTGCAAGGTGTAAATTAGTGCTGTAATTACTGTTTTCACACAGGATGCAGCCCTGCTACTAAGAAACTGTTCTGTTGCCCAACATGAGAAATGTGATCCCTCTAGAAATGTCCAAAAGAACCAGTCTGAGGAGCGCAGGATACCACAAAGTTGCTTTATTGATGCGCCACCTTCTTCATCAGACACAGAAGGCGCCACATCAATAAAGCAACTCTGTGGTATCCTGCGCTCCTCAGCCTGTTTATTTTGGAAGTTTTTCTGCTAACTTTGGGGATCCCTCTGGATTACTGGCGGGCGGTGCTGCAGTTACCTTCATTCCTTAATTTCGAGCGTCCATGTGCTTCTCAGTGTTTTGCCTGCATTCGCAAAGCTCTATCTGGTGAGCCTCATTACCTACCTGCTGTAATAGGCCTGTAATAGTACATGTACACTTTACTGTGTAGAGAGATTTCTCTCTTTCGGAGACAGAGAGGGAGGGGATAGCCAAGGAGCAGTGAAAAAAAGAGGCATATTAAGTATGATGTGGCATATATCAGGGAGATGATAAGAGGGAGGAGGCAAAGGTAAGTTTACCAAGTGGTCACTATGGAGGATGTCACTCATGCAATAAATAAACACTAAAAGCATGGTCACGTCACTGCATTTAAGGCTGGTTTACAGCAGCATCTCAGCTACAGAGAGCACATTAGTAAGTGACTAATCTTCCCTTCTATAAACCATAGGCATATAATATGTAAAGGTGTTGTCCCATTACTACAACGTATTTACCAAATTGGGAATAAGTGTCTGATTGGTAGGGATTAGGGATGAGCGAATCGACTTTCGGATGAAACATTCAAAGTCTATTCGCATAAAACTTTGTTCTAATACTGTACGGAGCAGTAGCTCCATACAGTATTAGAATGTATTGGCTCCGATGAGCTGAAGTTATTGCTACGCGAAGTCTCATGAGACTTGGCATAATAACTTCATAAATTAATTTGTACTGTAAAAAAACATTTCCCGAACTCAGGTTCGGTTCCAAGGTTTCAATTGGAATTGAACTTGGGTTTGGGAAATGTTTTATTACAGTACAAATTAATTTATGAAGTTATTACACGAAGTCTCGAGAGACTTTCGTAAAGCAATAACTTCGGCTCATTGGAGCCAATACATTCTAATACTGTACGGAGCTCCTGCTCTATACAGTAGTAGAGCAAAGTTTTATTCAAATCTACTAGGGATCATTATTCAACAATTGGGGTCCCAAGTTCCCATAAATGAACAGAATAACAGACTTCATTCAACTTTATGGGGCTGCCAGAGATAGACGAGTGCTTGTACTTAGCTATCTCCAGCAGTTTCATGCAGTTAAACAGAATGTTAGTATGCATGCGTGTCCACAGCTCTATACAAACAAGTGAACATGAGTTCCCATTCTAGTGATCAGTTATCCACAATCATGTAGATAGAAATTAAGTTGTTGTAATGGGACAACCACTTTAATTGTTGGAAAACTCTTTTGAAATGGATGTCTTGCCAGAAAAAAACATTTAACAAAGCAAAATGGCTTAAATTTGTTAAGAAAGCGATACCTTTCCAATCCTCCTCCACTCCCATTCTGACTTTTCTTGGGTCAGGATTGGTCTCTTCTTATCGGTCCCTTTGACACAGGAAATATGACCAGCTGGGGACCCAGGAAGCGTTAGAATGGGAGCAATGAGGATCAGTAAGATGGGCACTAATTTTATATTCTTTCCTTTTTACCCCTTTCTGACACATACCATACATATATGGCTCCCGACAGTGTGAAACTGACAGTTTCAATGCAGTACAATTTAGCATATATTGTACTGCATTGAAACTGCAATAGTGGGACTAAAACAAAGAGTAAAAAAAAAAAAAGATCTAATATATAAAGCTGAGTGTATGTATGTATGTATGTATGTCCACTAAAGGAATCCGCATCATCACATTTACAATCACGAAATTTGGCACACAGGTACATCAGGTGTCCGGGAAGGTTTTAGATCAGGTCTCAGCTCTCTGGGACATACGGTTCCTGATATATTCCCAAAAAATACATTAGCCAATAAAAGCCTGGTCACATGACCCTTATCAGCCAATAGAAGCTCGCTAGCAGTTCATCACCCCACACATAGTTTTACTCCAGGTAATCATACCAATCCAGCCATGTTTCTTCACTGCTCTAGATGAGCTTTAAAGGAATCCTGTCACCAGGATAATCGCTATTGAAGTAAAGCCATGGCCTAATAGCACTTAGTACCTTATTTCCTGAGGTTTCCATAACAACTCTGTGGATGACACTGTTAAGGGAGCAGAGTTCTGTGGAGGTCAGAGTTCAGGGGGCAGTCGAAAGATTTATAAAGCAAAAAGGACTTTATATAAACAAAAAGGATCAAAGAAAAATATCAAAAGTTATTGATCCTGCTGAGGAGAGGTAGACATAAATTAACATGTCTGAGCTTGTTTATGAAGAGTCTTAATTATTGTGTGCAATTAGTAAAGAACAAGGTACATTGTCTGTGCAAAAATATATGTGAATTTATTATACAAAAGTGCTGAATACAAATCAATAATATAGAATCAATACCAGTGCAACAGATAGACAATGAAATGTAATACCAATATATGCCACAAGATGGTGCTGACACACCACAAACAACTACAACACTCTCTAATAATCAAAATCAACGCGGAAAATGAAATTTTACTTCGAATCAATAATGAATATCACCAATTAATGCAATAATATGCAATAATCCAAATTAAAGAAAATGAGAGGTATCAACCCTTACTATGTCACCTCTGACCAATTTTCGGTATATGGCAGTATTGCACCAACTATAAATTCCTCATCTCGGTATTAAGCTAGGGAATATAAAAGTTCCCAAGGAACTAGGTCTCAATGTCTGATCTTCATTTTAGCAATATGCATCTTTGCTAAGAGAATGATCAACATTGACCAGGTGCCTAACACTACGTATTCACACAATATGGGGATATTTTGCTATATACCAGGCTAAGTAATTTATCAACACCATAGGCAATGAACAAGATATCTGTTACCAAGGGTCAAATAATAAGTAGAGTTGAGCGAACACCTGGATGTTCGGGTTCGAGAAGTTCGGCTGAACTTTCCGAAAATGTTTGGGTTCGGGATCCGAACTCGACCCGAACTTCATACCGAACCCGAACCCCAATGAAGTGAATGGGGACCCTAACTTTTAGGCACTAAAAAGGCTGTAAAATAGTCCAGGAAAGGGCTAGAGTGCTGCAAAAGGCAGCAACATGTAGGTAAATCCCGTGCAAACAAATGTGGATAGGGAAATGAATTAAAATAACATAAAATAAATAAAAATCAAGCAATATCAATTAGAGAGAGGTTCCATAGCAGAGAATCAGGCTTCAAGTCACCCACAATTGAGAAGGCCACTTTCATTTATTTAGGCCCCAGCACCCAGACAGAGGACAGAGGTCGCATAGAAGAGAATCAGGCGTCATGTCACCCACCAATGGAGAAGGCCACTTTCATTTATTTAGGTCCCTGGCACCCAGACAGAGGTCGCATAGCAGAGAATCAGGCGTCATGTCACCCACCAATGGAGAAGGCCACTTTCATTTATTTAGGCCCCAGCACCCAGACAGAGGACAGAGGTCGCTTAGCAGAGAATCAGGCGTTATGTCACCCACCAATGGAGAAGGCCACTTTTCGATAATTAGGCCCCTGGCACCCAGACGGAGGAGAGAGGTCGCATAGCAGAGAATCAGGCATCATGTCACCCACCAATGGAGAAGGCCACTTCCACATATTTAGCCCACGGCACCCAGAAGTTGAATGGGGCCGAAGTATCAGTCAGTACGTGGAGGGGTGTGCACACATACTGTTCAATTATGTTAGTGAAATGCTGCCTCCTGCTAACACGTTCCGTATCAGGTGGTGATGCAGTTAGCTGTGGCGTGGTGACAAAACTTTTCCACATTTCTGCCATGCTAATCCTACCCTCAGAGGAGCTGGCCGTGACACAACTGCGTTGGCGACCTCTTGCTCCTCCTTTGCCTTCACCTTGGGCTTCCACTTGTTCCCCTGTGACATTTGGGAATGCTCTCAGGAGCGCATCTACCAGCGTGCGCTTGTACTCGCGCATCTTCCTATCACGCTCCAGTGCAGGAAGTAAGGTGGGCACATTGTCTTTGCACCGGGGATCCAGCAGGGTGGCAACCCAGTAGTCCGCACACGTTAAAATGTGGGCAACTCTGCTGCCTTTGCGCAGGCACTGCAGCATGTAGTCGCTCATGTGTGCCAGGCTTCCCAGAGGTAAGGACAAGCTGTCCGCTGTGGGAGGCGTATCGTCATCGTCCTCCGTATCCCCCCAGCCACGCACCAGTGATGGGCCTGAGCTGTGTAGGGTGCCACCCCGCTGTGAACCTGCATCAACCTCATCCTCCATCACCTCCTCCTCATCCTCCTCGTCCTCCAGTAGTGGGCCCTGGCTGGCCACATTTGTACCTGGCCTCTGCTGCTGCAAAAAACCTCCCTCTGAGGCACTTCTAACAGACTGGCCTGAAAGTGCTAAAAATGACCCCTCATCCTCCTCCTCCTCCTCCTGGGCCACCTCCTCTTCCATCATCGCCCTAAGTGTTTTCCCAAGGAGACATAGCAGTGGTATTGTAACGCTGATAACAGCGTCATCGCCACTGGCCATGTTGGTACAGTACTCGAAACAGCACAACAGGGCACACAGGTCTTGCATGGAGGCCCAGTCATTGGTGGTGAAGTGTTGCTGTTCCGCCGAGCGACTCACCCGTGCATGCTGCAGCTGAAACTCCAGCATCGCCTGCTGCTGCTCGCACAGTCTGGCCAGCATGTGCAAGGTGGAGTTCCAACTGGTGGGCACATCGCATATGAGGCGGTGAGCGGGAAGGCCGAAGTTACGCTGTAGCGCAGACAGACAAGCAGCAGCAGGATGTGAATGCCGGAAGCGCGCACAGACGGCCCGCACTTTATGCAGCAGCTCTGACATGTCGGGGTAGTTGTGAATGAACTTCTGCACCACCAAATTCAGCACATGCGCCAGGCAAGGGATGTGCGTCAAACAGGCTAGTCCTAGAGCTGCGACGAGATTTCACCCATTATCGCACACCACCAGGTCGGGCTTGAGGCCCACCAGCAGCAACCACTGGTCGGTCTGTTGTTCAATACCCCGCCACAACTCCTGCGTGGTGTGGGGCCTGTCCCCCAAACATATGAGTTTCAGAACGGCCTGCTGACGTTTACCCCGGGCTGTGCTGAAGTTGGTGGTGAAGGTGTGTGGCTGACTGGATGAGCAGGTGGAAGCAGAGAAGGAGGAAGCCGAGTAGGAGGAGGAGGCTACAGGAGGCAAAGAATGATGCCCTGCGATCCTTGGCGGCGAAAGTACGTGCGCCAAAGAACTCTCCGCCTGGGGCCCAGCTGCCACTACATTTACCCAGTGTGCAGTTAGGGAGATATAGCGTCCCTGGCCGTGCTTACTGGTCCACGTATCTGGGGTTATGTGGACCTTGCCACAGATGGCGTTGCGCAGTGCACACTTGATTTTATCGGATACTTGGTTGTGCAGGGAAGGCACGGCTGTCTTGGAGAAGTAGTGGCAGCTGGGAACAACATACTGTGGGACAGCCATCGCCATCAGCTGTTTGAAGCTGTCTGTGTCCACCAGTCTGAATGACAACTTTTCAAAGGCCAGTAGTTTAGAAATGCTGGCATTCAGGCCCAGGGCTCGAGGGTGGCTAGGTGGGAATTTACGCTTTCTCTCCAAGGTTTGTGAGATGGAGAGCTGAACGCTGCCGTGTGACATGGTGGAGATGCTTGGTGACACAGGTGGTGGTGTCGGTGGCACATCCACTGTTTGGTGGGCGGCAGGTGCCAACATTCCTCCCGAGTCGGAGGAAGAGGCCGAAGCAGCAGCAGAAGAGGGATCAGGGAGAGCCAGAGTGAGTTCCTTGCTTTTAAGGTGTTCACTACACTGCAGTTCATGCTTTGCATGTAGATGCCTGGTCATGCAGGTTGTGCTAAGGTTCAGAACGTTAATGCCTCGCTTCAGGCTCTGATGGCACAGCGTGCAAACCACTCAGGTCTTGTCGTCAGCACATTGTTTAAAGAAGTGCCATGCCAGGGAACTCCTTGAAGCTGCCTTTGGGGTGCTCGGTCCCTGGTGGCGGTGGCCAGTAGCAGGCGAACTCTCTTGGCGGCGGCTGTTCTGCATTTGCCCCCTGCTCCCTCTTTTGCTACACTGTTGGCTCGGTCTCACCACTGCCTCTTACTCTGAACTATGAAAGTCAGTGGCACGACCTTCATTCCATGTGGGGTCTAGGACTTCATCGTTCCTTGCATCCTCTCCAACACACTCTTCCTCCCTGACCTCCTGTTCGGTCTGCACACTGCAAAAAGACGCAGCAGTTGGCACCGGTGTTTCATCATCATCAGAGACGTGTGGACTCTGATGAGGTGGTATTCCCATGTCAATCAAATGATATCAAAGCCAGGAACTAACCCCTTGATAATGAGAACGGGGCCCTGGACGTTGCTCAAAAATAGAAGCGAAAATATATAGAAAGGAGCAACGACTTATACTAAAGCTTAACTTTTAATATTAATGTTAAAATGGCAAAGCCCCACAGACAAAAAACATGTAAGCAGGATTATACAAGTCCCAGTAGGAGACAAAGTACCGCTATGGAAACAACGGTGAACTGGTAACCCTAAGCGGTACTGACCAGGGGGCTAGACAGGCACACTGTGTAAGGGGAAAAGGGGGGTAAAGGGGGTAAGCCCTAGTGTAACCCTACTTGGCCTGTAAAGCCCTATGGTATATCACAAGGTCCAAAAAACTCCGCAAGGAGTGGCCAAGTGCCGGAACCTTCCCCTATGATGCTGATCCTATATATAAGTGGAAGGTAGAAAAAATCCAACCTTAATAGGTGACAGTGTGAAGGGGCAAGGCATAAACCAAAAAACGGTGCAGCGCTCGCGTCCCAACGCGTTTCATAAAGAGCGCACCCAAACAATCAACAGGCCTAAAATCATCAGGGGACACCGGGCCTAGGATAGACAAGTAACCACAGGTAATGATCCGTCAAAGTATCCATCAACAGGGGGAAGAGGCGGCGTATGGCAGCGAATGGCAGTTGCCATACGCCGCCTCTTCCCCCTGTTGATGGATACTTTGACGGATCATTACCTGTGGTTATTTGTCTATCCTAGACACGGCGTTGATTGTTTGGGTGCGCTCTTTATGAAACGCTTTGGGACGCGAGCGCTGCCCCGTGTTTTGGTTTATGCCTTGCCCCTTCACACTATCACCTATTAGGGGTGGATTTTTTCTACCTTCCACTTATATATAGGGTCAGCATCATAGGGGAAGGTTCCGGCACTTGGCCACTCCTTGCAGAGTTTTTTGGACCTTGTGATATACCATAGGGCTTTACAGGCCAAGTAGGGTTACACTAGGGCTTACCCCCTTTACCCCCCTGTTCCCCTTACACAGTGTGCCTGTCTAGCCCCCTGGTCAGTACCGCTTAGGGTTACCAGTTCACCATTGTTTCCATAGCTGTACTTTGTCTCCTACTGGGACTTGTATGGTCCTGCTTACATGTTTTTTGTCTGTGGGGCTTTGCCATTTTAACATTAATATTAAAAGTTAAGCTTTAGTATAAGTCGTTGCTCCTTTCCCATGTCCTCATCATCAGGAAACATCAGTGGTTGTGCATCAGTGCATTCTATGTCTTCCACCACTGGGGAAGGGCTAGGTGGATTCCCTTGGGAAACCCTGCCAACAGAGACTTCAAACAGCAAAAGAGACTGCTGCATAACTTGAGGCTCTGACAGTTTCCCTGATATGCATGGGGGTGATGTGACAGACTTATGGGCTTGGTTTTCAGGCGCCACCTGTGAGCTTTCTGCAGAAGACTGGGTGGGAGATAATGTTGTGAACGTGCTGGATCCACTGTCGGCCACCCAATTGACTAGCGCCTGTATCTGCTCAGGCCTTACCATCCTTAGAACGGCATTGGGCCTCACCAAATATCGCTGTAAATTCCGGTGGGTACTGGAACCTGAGGTAGTTGGTTCACTAGGGCGTGTGGCTGTGGCAGAATGGCCACGTCCTCTCCCAGCACCAGAGGGTCCACTAACACCACCACGACCGCGTCCGCGTCCCTTACTAGATGTTTTCCTCATTGTTACCGTTCACCAAGCACCACAATAAAAAAAAAATAATAATGTATTGATTTCAAATTCAGGCCTTTTTTTACAGGCACCTAACACTATCTGCCTATTTATTTATGTACTGTATTACACTAATCCAGGTACAGCATTAACCACTGATTTAGGGAATATCAATTGTAGGCCTAGTATTTAGGCCCTGGATGAAAAGTATCCCTTTATGGACAGATTAACTCTTGGAGATGCACAGTAGCGTGTGAAAAAATATGTAGGATTGTGCCTTCAGCAATTGTATTTTAACACTTTGTGTAATATACCTTTTAACGGACAGAAATACACTTGGAGATGCACGGTAGCGTGTGAAGTTATTGAGGATGACCCTCTCAGCACTTGTATATACACCTTGAGTGTAATATACCCTTTCACGGACAGAAATACACTATGAGATACACAATAGTGCGTGCAGATTTACAGGATTATGCTTTCAGCAATTATAATGTAACACTTTTGTAATATACCCTTTTACGGAAAGAAATAGACTTGGAGATGCATGATGAGTGTAATTTACCCTTTTACGGACAGCTTAACAATTAGCCTGCAACAGCTGGAACACCAGATTAACTGTATTTTTATTTTTGCAACTGTATTTCAACCCAGAAAATAATATATCCTTTGACGGACACTAGGGAAATTGTCCAGTCACAGCTGGAACACCAGATTCAGGGTATTGCTATTTTGGCAATTACATTTCACCCCAGAAAAAAATATACCCTTTTACGGACAGATTTAAACTAGGCCTGCAACAGCTGGAACCCCAGATTCAGGGTATTGCTATTTTGGCAATTAAATTTCACCCCATAAAAAAATATACCCTTTTACGGACAGATATAAACTAGGCCTGCAACAGCTGGAATAACAGATTTACTGTATTTCTATTTTTGCTACTGACTTTCAACCCAGAAAATAATATATCCTTTGACGGACACTAGGAAATTGTCCAGTCACAGCTGGAACACCAGATTCAGGGTATTGCTATTTTGGCAATTGGATTTCACCCCAGAAAAAATATACCCTTTACGGACAGATTTAAACTAGGCCTGCAACAGCTGGAACACCAGATTAACTGTATTTTTATTTTCGCAAATGTATTTCAACTCAGAAAAGAAAATATCCTTTGACGGACACTAGGGAAATTGTCCAGTCACAGCTGGAATACCAGATTCAGTGTATTGCTATTTTGGCAATTAAATTTCCCCCCAGAACAAAATCTATCCTTTGCCGGACACTATTAAACTTGTCCAGCCACACCTGGAACACCAGATTTACTGTATTTCTATTTTTGCAACTGTGTTTCACCCCAGAAAATAATATATCCTTTGACGGACACTAGGGAAATTGTCCAGTCACAGCTGGAACACCAGATTCAGGGTATTGCTATTTTGGCATTTACATTTCACCACTGAAAAAAATATACCCTTTTACGGACAGATTTAAACTAGGTCTACAACAGCTGGAAGACCAGATTCAGGGTATTGCTATTTTGGCAATTAAATTTCACCCCAGAAAGAAATATACCCTTTTACGGACAGATTTAAATTAGGCCTGCAACAGCTGGAACACCAGATTTACTGTATTTTTATTTTTGCAACTGTATTTCACCCCAGAAAATATTATATCCTTTGACGGACACTAGGGAAATTGTCCAGTCACAGCTGGAACACCAGATTCAGGGTATTGCTATTTTGGCAATAAAATTTCACCCCAGAACAAAATCTATCATGTGACGGACACTATTAATCTTGGCCAGCCACAGCTGAAACCACTGATTTATGGTATTGCTATTTGGGTAATTGAATTTCACTAGTGCGCAACGCCATCTGTGGCAAGGTCCACCTAACCACAGATACGTGGACCAGTAAGCACGGCCAGGGACGCTATATCTCCCTAACTGCACACTGGGTAAATATAGGGGCGGCTGGGCCGCAGGCGGAGAGTTCCTTGGCGCACGTCCTTCAGCCACACACCTTCACCACCAACTTCAGCACAGCCCGGGGTAAACGTCAGCAGGCCCTTCTGAAACTCATATGTTTGGGGGACAGGCCCCACACCGCGCAGGAGTTGTGGCGGGGTATTGAACAACAGACCGACGAGTGGTTTCTGCCAGTGGGCCTCAAGCCCGGCCTGGTGGTGTGCGATAATAGGCAAAATCTCGTCGCAGCTCTGGGACTAGCCGGTTTGACGCACATCCCTTGCCTGGCGCATGTGCTGAATTTGGTGGTGCAGAAGTTCATTCACAACTACCCTGACATGTCAGAGCTGCTGCATAAAGTGAGGGCCGGCATTCACATCCTGCCGCTGCTCGCCTATCTGCGCTACAGCGGAACTTCGGCCTTCCCGCTCACCGCCTCATATGCGACGTGCCCACCAGGTGAAACTCCACCTTGCACATGCTGGAGAGACTGTGCGAGCAGCAGCAGGCCATAGTGGAGTTTCAGCTGCAGAATGCACGCGTCAGTTGCACTGCGGAACAGCACCACTTCACCACCAATGATTGGGCCTCCATGCGAGACCTGTGTGCCCTGTTGCGCTGTTTCGAGTACTCCACCAACATGGCCAGTGGCGATGACACCGTTATCAGCGTTACAATACCACTTCTATGTCTCCTTGAGAAAACGCTTAGGGCGATGATGGAAGAGGAGGTGGCCCAGTAGGCCACGTCCTCTCCCAGCACCAGAGGGTCCACTAACACCACCACGACCGCGTCCGCGTCCCTTACTAGATGTTTTCCTCATTGTTACCGTTCACCAAGCACCACAATAAAAAAAAAATAATAATGTATTGATTTCAAATTCAGGCCTTTTTTTACAGGCACCTAACACTATCTGCCTATTTATTTATGTACTGTATTACACTAATCCAGGTACAGCATTAACCACTGATTTAGGGAATATCAATTGTAGGCCTAGTATTTAGGCCCTGGATGAAAAGTATCCCTTTATGGACAGATTAACTCTTGGAGATGCACAGTAGCGTGTGAAAAAATATGTAGGATTGTGCCTTCAGCAATTGTATTTTAACACTTTGTGTAATATACCTTTTAACGGACAGAAATACACTTGGAGATGCACGGTAGCGTGTGAAGTTATTGAGGATGACCCTCTCAGCACTTGTATATACACCTTGAGTGTAATATACCCTTTCACGGACAGAAATACACTATGAGATACACAATAGTGCGTGCAGATTTACAGGATTATGCTTTCAGCAATTATAATGTAACACTTTTTGTAATATACCCTTTTACGGAAAGAAATAGACTTGGAGATGCATGATGAGTGTAATTTACCCTTTTACGGACAGCTTAACAATTAGCCTGCAACAGCTGGAACACCAGATTAACTGTATTTTTATTTTTGCAACTGTATTTCAACCCAGAAAATAATATATCCTTTGACGGACACTAGGAAATTGTCCAGTCACAGCTGGAACACCAGATTCAGGGTATTGCTATTTTGGCAATTACATTTCACCCCAGAAAAAATATACCCTTTACGGACAGATTTAAACTAGGCCTGCAACAGCTGGAACCCCAGATTCAGGGTATTGCTATTTTGGCAATTAAATTTCACCCCATAAAAAAATATACCCTTTTACGGACAGATATAAACTAGGCCTGCAACAGCTGGAATAACAGATTTACTGTATTTCTATTTTTGCTACTGACTTTCAACCCAGAAAATAATATATCCTTTGACGGACACTAGGGAAATTGTCCAGTCACAGCTGGAACACCAGATTCAGGGTATTGCTATTTTGGCAATTGGATTTCACCCCAGAAAAAAATATACCCTTTTACGGACAGATTTAAACTAGGCCTGCAACAGCTAGAACACCAGATTAACTGTATTTTTATTTACGCAAATGTATTTCAACTCAGAAAAGAAAATATCCTTTGACGGACACTAGGGAAATTGTCCAGTCACAGCTGGAATACCAGATTCAGTGTATTGCTATTTTGGCAATTAAATTTCCCCCCAGAACAAAATCTATCCTTTGCCGGACACTATTAAACTTGTCCAGCCACACCTGGAACACCAGATTTACTGTATTTCTATTTTTGCAACTGTGTTTCACCCCAGAAAATAATATATCCTTTGACGGACACTAGGGAAATTGTCCAGTCACAGCTGGAACTACCAGATTCAGGGTATTGCTATTTTGGCATTTACATTTCACCACTGAAAAAAATATACCCTTTACGGACAGATTTAAACTAGGTCTACAACAGCTGGAAGACCAGATTCAGGGTATTGCTATTTTGGCAATTAAATTTCACCCCAGAAAGAAATATACCCTTTTACGGACAGATTTAAATTAGGCCTGCAACAGCTGGAACACCAGATTTACTGTATTTTTATTTTTGCAACTGTATTTCACCCCAGAAAATATTATATCCTTTGACGGACACTAGGGAAATTGTCCAGTCACAGCTGGAACACCAGATTCAGGGTATTGCTATTTTGGCAATAAAATTTCACCCCAGAACAAAATCTATCATGTGACGGACACTATTAATCTTGGCCAGCCACAGCTGAAACCACTGATTTATGGTATTGCTATTTGGGTAATTGAATTTCACTAGTGTTGAGCAAACAGTTCGAGCATCGTTCGGGTTCGTACCGAATTTTAGGGTGTCCGGGACACGGACCCGAACCCGAACATTTTCAAAAAAGTTCGGGTTCGGGTCCGTTGTTCGGCGATTTCTTCCCGCTTTCTGAAGGGCTGCACAGCAGCCAATCAGCTAGCGTTTTACTTCTTGCCCTAAGAGCCCATCACAGCCATGCCTACTAATGGCATGGCTGTGATTAACAAGTGCAGCATGTGACCCAGCCTCTATTTAAGCTGGAGTCACGTAGCGCCGCACGTCACACTGCTCTGATTAGTGTAGGGAGAGGACGCAGCTTCTGTGAGGGCGAGATTAGGCAGGGAAAAGTCAGCAACAGCACCTAATGAACTGATCAATCTACAGCTGTGAATGATTGAACTTCTGCTAGTTACTTGCTCACTGGTTTTTTGGCTGCACAGAGCGTTTTTCTGTCACTTATTTTCTGGGTTGATCGGCGGCCATTTTGTGACTTGTGGTGCACCAGAAGAAGCTGCCACCAAGTCCATCAATCCATCAATACTAGTTTTTTTTTTTGCTATATCCTACATCAGGGGCTTGGCTGTGCTAATTGTCACCTCAGGATAGCAATTTCTATATTTTATTAAGGGGTTAAATACAATTGCCCAAATACCAATCCCCTAAATCTGGTGTTCCAGCTTTGGCTAGACAAGTATAATACTGTCTGCTGTCTGGCAAAGGATAGATTATTTTCTGTGGTGAAATTCAATTGCCAAAATAGCAATACCATAAATCAGTGGTTTCAGCTATGGCTGGCAAAATAGAATAGTGTCCGCCAAAACATATATTTTGTTCTGGGGTGAAATTAATCTGGCAAAATAGCAATACCCTGAATCTGGTGTCCCAGCTGTTGCAGGCCAGATTTCATAGTGTCCGCCAAAACATATATTTTCTTCTGGGGTGAAATTAATCTGCCAACATAGCAATACCGTGAATCTGGTGTGCCAGCTGTTGCAGGCCAGATTTCATAGTGTCTGCCAAAACATATATTTTGTTCTGGGGTGAAATTAATCTGCCAAAATAGCAATACCCTGAATCTGGTGTCCCAGCTGTTGCAGGCCAGATTTCATAGTGTCCGCCAAAACATATATTTTGTTCTGGGGTGAAATTCAATTGCCAAAATAGCAATACCATAAATCAGTGGTTTCAGCTGTGGCTGGCAAAATAGAATAGTGTCTGCCAAAACATATATTTTGTTCTGGGGTGAAATTCAATTGCCAAAATAGCAATACCATAAATCAGTGGTTTCAACTGTGGCTGGCAAAATAGAATAGTGTCCGCCAAAACATCCCAGCACCCAACACTAGATTCAGGGTATTGCTAGTTTGTCAATTATATTTCACCCCAGAAAAAAATATACCCTTTTACGGACAGATTTAAACTAGACCTGCAACAGCTGGAACACCAGATTAACTTTATTTTTATTTTCGCAACTGTATTTCAACCCAGAAAATAAAATATCCTTTGACGGACACTAGGGAAATTGTCCAGTCACAACTGGAATACCAGATTCAGTTTATTGCTATTTTGGCAATTAAATTTCCCCCCAGAACAAAATCTATCCTTTGCCGGACACTTTTAAACTTGCCCAGCCACAGCTGGAACACCAGATTTACTGTATTTCTATTTTTGCAACTGTATTTCACCCCAGAAAATAATATATCCTTTGACGGACACTAGGGAAATTGTCCAGTCACAGCTGGAACACTAGATTCAGGGTATTGCTAGTTTGTCAATTATATTTCCCCCAGAAAAAAATATACCATTTTACGGACAGATATAAACTAGGCCTGCAACAGCTAGAACACCAGATTTACTGTATTTCTATTTTTGCAACTGTATTTCACCCCAGAAAATAATATATCCTTTGACGGACACTAGGGAAATTGTCCAGTCACAGCTGGAATACCAGATTCAGGGTATTGCTATTTTGGCAATTAAATTTCACCCCAGAAAAAAATATACCCTTTTATGGACAGATTTAAACTAGACCTGCAACAGCTGGAACACCAGTTTCAGGGTATTGCTATTTTGGCAATTAAATTTCACCCCAGAAAAAAAATATGCCCTTTTACAGACACATTTGAACTAGGCCTGCAACAGCTGGAACACCAGATTTACTGTATTTCTATTTTTGCAACTGTATTTGCCCCCAGAAAATAATATATCCTTTGACGGACACTAGGGAAATTGTCCAGTCACAGCTGGAACACCAGATTCAGGGTATTGCTATTTTGGCAATTAAATTTCACCCCATAAAAAATATACCCTTTTACGGACAGATTTAAACTAGGCCTGCAACAGCTGGAACACCAGATTCAGGGTATTGCTATTTTGGCAATTAAATTTCACCCCAGAAAAAATATACCCTTTTAAGTACAGATTTAAACTAGACCTGCAACAGCTGGAACACCAGATTAACTGTATTTCTATTTTTGCAACTGTATTTCAACCCAGAAAATAAAATATCCTTTGACGGACACTAGGGAAATTGTCCAGTCACAGCTGGAACTACCTGATTCAGGGTATTGCTATTTTGGCAATTAAATTTCCCCCAGAACAAAATATATCCTTTGACGGATACTATTAAACTTGTCCAGTCACAGCTGGAACACCAGATTTACTGTATTTCTATTTTTGCAACTGAATTTCACCTCAGAAAATAATAAATCCTTTGACGGACACTATGAAACTTGTCCAGCCACTGCTGGAACACCAGATTCATGGTATTGCTATTTTGGCAATTGAATTTCACCTCAGAAAAAATATATCCTTTGCCGGACACTATGTAAACTTGGCCAGCCACAGCTAGAATACCACTGATTTATGATATTGCTATTTTGACAATTGAATTTCACCCCAGAAAATTATCTATCCTTTGACAGACACTATTAAACTTGGCCAGCCACAGCTGGAACACCAGATTTATGGTATTGCTATTTTGGCTATTAAATTTCACCCCAGAACAAAATATGTCCTTTACCGACACACTATTGAACTAGGCCTGCAACAGCTGGAACACCAGATTTACTGTATTTCTATTTTTGCAACTGTATTTGCCCCCAGAAAATAATATATCCTTTGACGGACACTAGGGAAATTGTCCAGTCACAGCTGGAACACCAGATTCAGGGTATTGCTATTTTGGCAATTAAATTTCACCCCATAAAAAATATACCCTTTTACGGACAGATTTAAACTAGGCCTGCAACAGCTGGAACACCAGATTCAGGGTATTGCTATTTTGGCAATTAAATTTCACCCCAGAAAAAATATACCCTTTTAAGTACAGATTTAAACTAGACCTGCAACAGCTGGAACACCAGATTAACTGTATTTCTATTTTTGCAACTGTATTTCAACCCAGAAAATAAAATATAATTTGACGGACACAGGGGAAATTGTCCAGTCACAGCTGGAACACCTGATTCAGGGTATTGCTATTTTGGAAATTAAATTTCACCCCAGAACAAAATATATCCTTTGACGGATACTATTAAACTTGTCCAGTCACAGCTTGAACACCAGATTTGCTGTATTTCTATTTTGGCAACTGAATTTCACCTCAGAAAATAATAAATCCTTTGACGGACACTATTAAACTTGTCCAGCCACTGCTGGGACACCAGATTTACGGTATTGCTATTTTGGCAATTGAATTTCACCTCAGAAAAAAATATATCCTTTGCCGGACACTATTAAACTTGGCCAGCCACAGCTGAATCCACTGATTTATGATATTGCTATTTTGACAATTGAATTTCACCCCAGAAAATTATCTATCCTTTGCCAGACACTATTAAACTTGGCCAGCCACTGCAGGGACACCAGATTTATGGTATTGCTATTTGGGCTATTAAATTTCACCCCAGAACAAAATATATCCTTTGCCGAACACTATTAAACTTTGCCAGCCACTGCCGGGACACCAGATTTAGGGGATTGCTATATTTGCAACTGTATTTCACCTCAGAAAATAATATATCCTATGACGGACACTAGGGTAATTTTCCAGTCACAGCTGGAACACCAGATTTAGGGTATTGTTATTTGGCAATTAAATTTCACCACAGAAAAATATACCCTTTTACGGACAGATTTAAACTAGGCCTGCAACAGCTGGAACCCCAAATAACGAAATTTCTATCCTGAGTTTCTAGGGGTGACAATAAGCACAGCCAAGCCCCTGATGTAGGATATAGCAAAAAAAAAAATAGTATTGATGGATTGATGGACTTGGTAGCAGCTTGTGCTGGTGCACCACAAGACACAAAATGGCCGCTGATCACCCCAGAAAAAAGTGACAGAAAAACTCTCTGTGCATCTTAAAAACCAGTGAGCAATTAACTAGCAGAAGTTGAATGATTCACAGCTGTAGATCGATCACTTCATTAGGTGTTTTTGCTGACTTTTCCCTGCCTAATCTCGCCCTCACAGAAGCTGCGTCCTCTCCCTACACTAATCAGAGCAGTTTGATGTGCGGCGCTACGTGACTTCAGCTTAAATAGAGGCTGGGTCACATGCTGCAAGCGTTCAGCTGTCCATCTCTCCAAACTCTGGAGAGAAAGAGGAAATACCCAGCTACTCACCCTCGGTCCCTGACCCTGAATTCCAGCATTTCAAAATTACTGGCCTTTGAAATGCTGTCATTCCGTCTGGTGGAGATGGACTGTTTAAACAGCTGATCACAGTGGCTGTCCCACAGTACGTTGTTCCCAGCCGCCACTACTTTTCCAGGCAAGCCGGCCCTTTCCTGCACAACCAAGTGGAGGATAAAATCAAGTGTGCTCTTGCAGGCTATATCCTCAGTAATCAAAAGGCTGCAGTCGTTCATAGTAAAATACACGTGTGACGTGGTTCAGAATGTGAGATGGTTCACATATTTTCCACAAGTCACATATGATTTACATGTGCCTTTTCCCCAATAATACTTCAAAGCTTTATTTATTTTATGTATCCGTACTTTCCACCCCCTTCCTGGACCCTCATGTAATTGTAGGTCTTCGGTTAATGTCACTATTAGTGATTAAAGATGAGCGAAGTATTGAAAAGTTCAATTTGGCTGTTTCACCGAATTAAAAAAAATAATCGCTTTGTGGCGAATTACTTTGTCACGAAGCGCATTTGTTTGTAAGTAGCGAGTGCAATAACAGGGATCTGCAGTAGCGCTGCTCTCCATCATTGTACCCCTCAGATACCGCGTTCATACATGATCGCTGCATCTGAGTGTAATAACGGTGTCAAATTAACATAAAATCTGAAATCAAACTTACGGCCTCCATTTGCTCGCGACTGGCCGGCCACAGCCGTCTTGCTTGAATATATGGCGTAAATTTTTTAGTTTTTTTACACTACTTAAGGTTAAATCGATTCACTACCATGAAGTACGAGGAAATTCATCAAATTTATCCTGAAATTCAGATCAAATTCTACTTTTTGGGATTCGATTCACTCATCTCTATTAGTGCAAAGCATTGTAAAATTCGATCTGGCTGCTTCACCGAGTTTTGCAAAAAACTTACTTCGTCAAGAAGTGCATTTCTTTGTAAGTAGTGGGTGCAGTGACAGGGAGTGGCAATTGCGCCACCCCCCGTTATTGTTCCTCTCAGATGCCGCATTTCATAGCTGATGGTGGTATCTGACAATAACAAAGTACAAAATAAAATAAAAATCATACTTACCTCATCCATTTGATCGCGATGAGTCAGCCACTGCCATCTTGATTGAAAATCTAGTGCGGCATCTTCAATCAAGATGGCTGCAGTCAAATGGATGAGGTAAGTATGATTTTTTTGTTTTTTGCTCCCATTCAGAGAAAATCGATTCCCTACCACGAAGCACAAGGAAACTCGTCTTCGCAGCTAATTGAATTTTCCCTGAAATCTGGATCTTGCTCAACACTAGTCACTGTTATACCAAGGTGATTGTGCAGCAAGTGCTTTGAAAGGAAGATCCAATAGTAAGGGCTCATGCACATGACCGTGTGCCGGCCGTGGTCGTATTGTGGCCCGCATTCAGCGGGTCCGCAATACACGGGCACCGGCCGTTTGCATCCCGCATCACCGATCACGGACTCATTCACTTGAATGGGTCCGCAATCTGGGAGATGCAGTGTGGAAGGACGGAGCGGAACCCTATGGAATCACTACAGAGTGTTTCAGTGGTGTTTCTGGCCGTGCCTCCGCACTGCAAAAAAGTAGTGCAAAGTCAGGTCAGGTAACGAGCCGGAGGTAAATCCAAGAGGTCGCGTCAGGTTCAAGGGAGCAAGAAGTAACGGGTCAAAAACTAGCACAGGTCCAAATCCAAATAGCACAGAAGTAGCAGTATCAGAGAGCCCTAGACAATTGATCAAAGGCAACCTGTGGCCAGCAGGTTGCTTGTTAAAATACTGCAGGGCAGAGGTCATGTGACGCGGCCAGCATCACATGACATGCCCAGACCTCTGCAGCCGAGCGCCGAGTGCCCAGCTCGGCACTCACCCTCTACAGTGTTTCCACAGGAACAGGGAACGCCGGCCACACAGAGAGGAAGCGTGCGGCCGGGTGTGCACCGCGCCCCGTTGCACTGGTGACCAGGATGCCGAGCGGTTCTCCTCTCAGCGCTCGCAGCAGGACGCAGCGTGCATCCATGCTGCCAAGACACAGCAGGGCACCGGCGGTGCAGGAGGGAAGAGGTGCGTAGCCGGCGCCCTTTGACAGTTAGTAATGTTTGCAAATTCATTAAAAAGGAAAGGCTTAAATTTTGCCTGGACATGAGTATTCAGACCCTTTGTTATTGCACTTGAAATTTAGCTCTTGGGGCCTCCCTTTTCTCTTGCTTAACATTTGAGATGTCTCTGAACCTTGACTGGAGTTTACCTGTGGTAAATTCAGTTGACTGGACATAATTTGGAAACACACACCCCTGTCTATATAAAATCTCAAAGCTGACAATTAGAGATGAGCGAATTTCATATTTTGAAATTTGTTCACGCTTCGTTTGGTAGTAAAAGCAGAATTCTATGACGGAATGCATACCATTATCCATTCCGTCATAATAGAAGTCTATGGGCTGCAAAACGGATCCGACCCATTTACGTTATACAGGGGAGTCCTCTCCTGCATAACGGAAACAGGACGGATCTGATATGCAGGCCAAAGACTTCTATTATGACAGAATGAATAACGGAATGCCTCTAAAGGCCTCTAAAGGCATTGCGTCATGGTCCGTGGTAACGGAATCCATAACGCAATTCTGCTTTTACCACTAGACGAAGCATAAACACATTTCATAACATGAAATTCGTTCATCTCTACTGACAATGCATATCAGACCAAAACCCAAGCCGTGAGGGGAAAATAACTGCATGTAGATCCCAGAGACAAGATTGTGTGGAGCCACAGATCTGGAGAAAGGTACACAAAATGTTCTGCTCCACTGATACTTTCAAAGAGTACAGTAATTCTTAAATGGAAGAGGTTTGAAACTAGAGCTGGCTGTTCCACCAAACTAAGCAATTGGGGGAGAAAAGCTTTTGTAAGAGAGGTCACAAAGAAACCAATGGTCACTCTGGCTGATCACCTACATCCTGTGTGCAGATGGGAGAAATTTCCAGAAGGTCGACTGCAGCACTGCAGTACTCCACCATTCTGGACTTTATGGCAGAGTGGCCAGAAAGAAAGCCCCCCATCCAACCTGTGGCATTATACCCAAGAAGACTGGAAGCTGTTAGGAAAGGGTCTAAATACTTACAAGATTTTAGTTTTTCCTTTTCAATAAATTAGCAAAGATTTTGAACATTCTGTTTTCATTTTATGGGGGTTTGAGTGCAAAATCATGGGGGGAAACTTAAACTTTTTTATTTTATTTTATTATAAGGCTGCAACATAACAAAATGTGAAAAAAGCCAATGCTTCTGAAGACTTTGTGGAAGCACTGTACATCTACACAGTCATTCATATGCAATTTCAAATGTAGTATCCAGGGCAAAGCTAACAGTTTCTATTTACATTTAATAATAACCATAATGTAATGATTAGTAAGAATCATAAAATCACTTCTCCAGTCTTTCATTTTGTCCTGATATTAGATAACAAAGAAATACAAATATTTCTGATGGCCCAGAGCCACATAGATTTTGTCGCACGGTTCTCAGTTTGACCAAACTATCCAGTCATTTCTCCATATAAGGGTTCCTAATAGCACATCCTCCTGTTCAAATGCTTACTGGTATAAATTAAATTTGGATCTGAAATGTCAATAATGTATTTGGCTAAGTGTTCTCGTAGTCCTGTTGTTGTCAGTCAGATTAGACAATTTTAAGGTGCAGGGGAATGGGAGACATTGACTTAGACAGGGGTGACAGTTAAAGGGTTTCTGTCATCAAGTTTTGACATTATAAGCTGTCTGACATTAGCTATGTGCTAATGTCAGAGCAGCTTGATAATGTCTTTTTTATAAAAATCCGAGGTATATTTAGGCTAAAAAAGTCTTTTTATAATATGTAAATTAGCCTCTAGGAGCAGGGGGGCGTTGCCCTGCTCCTAGCGGCTCCGTGCGGCAACCTGCTGGCACGCCCCTTCTTTCTTTGATTGACAGTGCCGGGCAGCGATCCTCTCCTGCCTCCGGCACTGTCTCCCTGCTAAATCCTGCGCCGCCGCTCTGTATTTGGCACAGGCGCGGTGAGCTGAGGACAGCAGGCACCAGCGTCCTCAGCTCACCGCGCCTGTGCCAATACAGAGCGGCACGAGGATTAGCAGGGAGACTGTGCCGGAGGCAGGAGAGGATCGCTGCCCGGCAGTGAATCAAAGAAGAAGGGCGTGCCAGCAGGTCACTGCACGAGCCGCTAGAGCAGGGCACGCCCCTGCCTAGAGGCTAATTTACATATTATAAAAAGACATTTTTTAGCCTAAATATACCTCGGATTTTTATAAAAAAGACATTATCAAGCTGCTCTGACATTAGCACATAGCTAATGTCAGACAGCTTATAATGTGTAATCCTGGTGACAGAAACCCTTTAACTATTTCTTTACTTAGAAGAATGCAGATATCAACTGGAAGAATTAACAGTCATGTTAAAATTGGAAAAACCCTCCCAAAAATTGCACTTTTTTTATTGTAGATTTTTAATGTGTGTCTGCAGTAAATCTTGTTGGCACACAACTCAGGGGAGACTATTGCATTTTTAACCCCTTAGTGACATAATAAATTTTAGCCTCAAGGACCAATAATATTTTTCCCCTTTGTGTTCTAGCAGTCATAATAACTTTTAAATTTTTTTATTCTATTTTTTTTTTTGCGGGATCAGTTGTAGGTTTTTTTGGAACCACTTTGGGGTATATATAAATTTTTATTATTTATTTTTAGGGGAAGAGATAAAAAATAGCAATTTTTACATTATTTTGTGGAATTTATTTATGGTGTTCACTGAGTGGTTAAAATAACATTATGTTATGTGGTTCAGTACGCTGATAATACCACATTTCTATAAAGTTTTACCATTTTAACTTTCCTCCTGTAGACTGTCAGCTCTGTAACTGCTCCCTCTCCTCTTCCAGACTGACAGGGAGAGGGTACCGCTGCTTTGACTGCTCATATATCTGGTTTGCTACCAGCTAGAGATATTTGAAAAATTTTGTTTGAAAAATGGGATTCCAAGCTTTTAAACGATGTCAGAATGACAGCATTAACTTCATTAGATGGGAAGATATCACTGTTAGAAACTGGGATGCAGTGAATATAGCTGAAAGTGAAAGTAAAAGCAGGGCAGAACATTTAGTACTTTTTCCACAGCCCAAGTTGAACTCAGACTCGTTTGCATCAACATCCTGTAAAATAATAATTTATGATAGTAGCTGTAATTTTGTAATATATTTCTTTTACCTTTATTGCTCTTCTCTTCCATTCTGGGTTGTGGTCAGATGACCATGTCCGTACAGCTATTTCTTATTTCCTGTGATGGCATGTCCAAGGGGATAGGGAAGTGTCTATGTAACCAGCTGAGTTGGAAAATCTATAAACTAGCTGGGTGTTGTTAGAGACAGTGCTGGAGCTGTGGTTAAGAAGAAGAAGTGCATCATATGTTTTGTTGGATGCTACAGAAACTGCTACATATAGGATGGAAACAAACCAGAGGCAGTTGTTTAAAATGTGAAAACAGGTCAGGAGAGTCCAAATTGAAACAAGAATAGGAAAGATATACGTGAGATAAGCAACTACATGAGCATATCTGTTAAAAACTAAAGTAATCCTGGAAAACCCCTTTAAGCAATCTTTATGTTACTTGCAACAATTACAGAAACACAATATAGCCCAGTTTATAGGCACAGTTCAATTGTATTGTAAGCTGTCTTGGACAAATTTTGTAATAGTTGATGTCTATGGTTTTCTGTAGTAATGGTTCTATAAACCATAAAGCTTTTTTCTCTCTCACAGAAGCCAAAATGATGCATCACACACCACATGTAAAAGTGTCTTCATGATCTATTCTGCACACATGGGCCTGGAGAGAGACAACTCTATCTTATCTTATAATGTGATAACCTGCACAGCCTGGTTATGTGAACACAGGGCCTTCAACAGCTTCTTTATACAGCTATAGATTACACACAGATACAGTTAGGCCTCTTTCATACTTGTGTTGTCCGGATCCGTCGTGTACTCCATTTGCCGGAAGTGCCCGTCGGATCCGTAACAACGCAAGTGACCTGAAAGCATTTGAAGACGGATTAGTCTTCAGTATGCTTTCAGCGTTACTATGGCAGCCAGGACGCTATTAAAGCATAGTAGTAGTGGGGAGCGGGGGAGCAGTATACTTACAGTCCGTGCGGCTCCCGGGGCGCTCCAGAATGACGTCAGAGCGCCCCATGCGCATGGATCGCGTGATCCATGCGATCACGTGATCCATGCGTGTAGGGCGCCCTGACATCACTCTGGAGCGCCCCGGGAGCCGCACGGATGGTAAGTACACTGCTCCCCCGCTCCCCACTACACTTTACCATGGCAATCAGGACTTTAGCGTCCTGGCTGCCATGGTAACCATTGAGAAAAAGCTAAACGTCGGGTCCGGCGATGCGCCGAAACGACGTTTAGCTTAAGGCCGGATCCGGATTAATGCCGTTCAATGGGCATTAATTCCGGGTCCGGCCTTGCGGCAAGTGTTCAGGATTTTTGGCCGGAGCAAAAAGCGCAGCATGCTGCGGTATTTTCTCCGGCCAAACAACTTTCCGGTCCTGAACTGAAGACATCCTGATGCATCCTGAACGGATTTCTCTCCATTCAGAATGCATTGGGATAATCCTGATCAGGATTTTTCCGGCATAGAGACCTGACGACGGATCTCTATGCCGGAAAACCAAAACGCAAGTGTGAAAGAGCCCTTACTTAAAAGTCATTGCAATTGTGAAAGCTATCAATCTAAGATTTCCTAGAATATATTGAACAATGTCATAAATACATTGCATGTACTCTAATACAATTTTTCATTTTCAGACAGAGTGGTCTTGGTTTGGGAAGCACCATGGCACGCTTGGGTGGCATTATAGCCCCTCTTGTGAAGATGTTAGGTGAAATCCATTCCTTCTTGCCTCTGCTCATATATGGAGGTTCACCAATAATATCTGGGCTACTTGTCTACCTTTTACCTGAGACTGTGAATAAACCACTGCCTGATACCATAGAAGAGGTTGAAAATGGGTAAGTGCAATAATACAGTTTTAGTCAATAGTGGCCAACCACATGTGCAGCACCACTGGTGCGTGGCACAGACACAACAAAGTACAGAGACATTTATTCAAACTTACACATTTTTCGAGTTTTCACTGGTTAAAGCTGTGGAATCCATGGTGGTGTAGAAGTACAGTTTACCTAGGAACATCTAGCTTCCAGTGTGCCTAGTTTTTACAAGCACCACTGGAAGTTAGATTGCAATATGGAAATAGCCATTAGGTAGAGATGAGCGAATTTCTTGAAATTTGCTTCAAGACCGATTCGTCAAATTTCTTTTAAAACTGAAAGACTCTGAATCGATTCTACACAAATCAAATATGCTCCAACTGGCCTGAATTCTTTTATTATTTTTTTTGTCGTTCTCTCTCTTTTCTTTAATTTTTTATTAATTTTAGCTGTTTCAAACTTTACCCCCTCCCCCAGACTAGACAGTACAGAGAGACCAAATTTGTCCAGTTTTGGCCACATTTCCAAACTGCCTCCCCAGAAGTCCATGGGGTCAGGGAACAGACTATGTGCCAAGGAAAGGTCACAGCCATTTACAAAAGAGAATATTTTAAACAATTAAGGGTACTTTCACACTAGCGGCAAGGAACTCCGGCAGGCTGTTCAGGCGGGTGAACAGCCTGTCCGATCCATCCTGCCACTAGTGCACGCGTGCTCTGCTCAGGCCCCATTGACTATAATTTTTCAATAAAGATATTTGTACATTTAATAGTATATCTGTGGTCTGAATTGGTTGAGTGGTGTCTTATGCTGACCATAGATAGTTGTTATGTTTTATGAGGTCTTGTAGGTTTACATATAATGGGGGCGGGCCAGAGTTCTGGGAGGGGCACGGCAAACTTGCCGAGAGGCGGCCAGAATAAAAGTACCACATGTACAAAATTAACAGCTGGGCAGAAGTACGAATATTATACAGCAGAATTAAATTTTGAGAAAGGTGCAGTACAGCACCAATACAGACACCAAGTTTTTCCAACAGATGGAATATTGCAAAAACTGAGGCGGATGACCTAAAGAATTCAATTTTAGAAAAAGCTAACATTTAGATAAAGGTTTGGAACTGCTCCACTACAGACACCTGACCCAAGTCTGATTGATAGAATATGGAGGAAGAGGAGTCTGAGTAGAGGAAGAAGCAGCTGCTGATGATGGACACTGTACTGCTAAGAGATACAGGTTGGCTACCCCAAAAAAGACAAGGAGAAGGAGGACAGACTTCTTCTGATTCAGAATTCTGGCCATTTCTATTTTCCCACAGGATCCAGTGATGATGCCACATGTGCTGCAATAGAGCTCTGGTACTTATGTTTAAACAGATGCCAAGCTAAACTTGATGGTTAACGCATTAAGTAAAAGAATTGTACAAAAAGGTTCACTAATAGAGATGAGCGTATCGAAGCTGACGAAGTGGAATTCGAACCGAATCCGAAATTCCTGATGCTTCATGGTAACGAATCACATTTTTTCCTAAAAAGGCTGCTGCACATGTTAAGACATGGAGCCAAAAACTCTGGGAATGAGGGATCACTCACAATGCCATGCATGCAGCCAATCAGCAGCCAGCCAGCCCTGGGATATCACAGCCCTATAAATAGCCTCAGCTATCTTAGATTCAGCCATTTTCCAGTGTACTTAGTGCAGGGAGAAATGTTAGCAGGTGCTAGGGACATTGCTAGGAAAGACTTGAAAACATTTATTTTGCTGAATAAAAGTTCAGGGAAAGATCATTAGAAGTGAAGGAAAAGAATAGGGAGTAGTGTTGAGTGAACCTGAACTGCAAAGTTCGGGTTGGTACCGAACTTTGGGAGTTCGGGTCCCCGAACCCGAACTTTGCCGGAAAGGTTCTTGTTCGAGTTCCATGTTCGGGTATTTAATAAAGCTTTTGAAAGGCTGCAGGGCAGCCAATCAACAAGCTTTTAATCTGTGGGCACTTAAAAGCCACCACAGCCATGCCTAATAATGGCATGGCTGTGATTGGCCAGTGCATCATGTGACCCAGCCTCTATACAAGCTGGATCATGTGTAGTACTGCCCATCACCTCTGAGTAGTGCAGGCACAGGAATCAGGCAGCTGAAGCAAGGGAAAGTGTTAGGAATCTGGCTATTTGTTTTGTCGGTGACCTATAATGATTTTTTGTGGGTGCAATGCACCATCTTTGTACCCCTGACACAGAAATATAATAGTTAATCTGTCTGTTAGTTCAGTGGGTGACATAATCCCATTTTTGGTGTGAGGTATACCTGCACTGCATACGTGACAGGTAGTGTTGAGCAAGCATGGTCGGCCAAACACCAGTTCAGCTCGAGCATCGCTATGCTCGGCACATCGCTGAGTTCGGCCGAACACCGCGTGTGCCCGAGCGCGATGCTCGAGTCAGTGTATTTAAATCTAATTTAGCCTCTATTTCTATGCAAAAGAGAGGGAATCCCTCAGTGTAAGTCCGTGGCTTAGGAGTCCCTGCTCTGACTCCATATGTAGCTATGTCCATATATGGAGTCAGTGCTTGGGGACACCCAGTGTATTTAAATCTAATTTAGCCTGTATTTAAGAAAATTTTCCAATGGGGTTTAAACTCATGACCTTCTGCATTAAAGGGAAGCATCTTAACCACTCAGTTATAATAGCTGCATACTAGTAAGTATTGCTATAGAGTAAGCATTTTATGTCTGTAAGCAACTTGCAGTTTATAGCAGCAGTCCTGGAAATAACTGGAGTAGGTCCGTCCTTCTTTTGAGTACACTGAAAATAGGAAAGCCAGGAACCGCGCTTCAATCCGGAAACCACATAGAATAGCACAAACTGTAGCGAGGTCTTCAACACTGGAAAGCCACTTTAACGCCACGAAGCCGACCAAACAAATTTCCAAATATGGCACACCTTAAGAAGACAAACACATAGTGCAAAACCCACAGTGCTTGAACCCTTTAAGGCTTTATTATACTCACAGCGGTAAGAATAAAAACAGCATAAATATCATCCACAACTGCTCTGCCCGACCCGGGATACGTCCTCTCGCTGTGATGCATGAGCGGTATCCGCTGATTGGAGTTTAGATTTAAACATATTTTTCAGAACCTGATGTAGATAAATAGCTACCGGGTTAATGTTTCGCCAAGCCCCTGACGAAGCCAACGTGGCGAAACCCGGGTCAGGCAGAGCAGTTGTGGATGATATTTATGCTGTTTTTATTCTTACTGCTGTGAGTATAATAAAGCCTTAAAGGTTTCAAGCACTGTGGGTTTTGCACTATGTGTTTGTCTTCTTAAGGTGTGCCATATTTGGAAATTTGTTTGGTCAGCTTCGTGGCGTTAAAGTGGCTTTCCAGTGTTGAAGACCTCGCTACAGTTTGTGCTATTCTACGTGGTTTCCGGATTGAAGCGCGGTTCCTGGCTTTCCTATTTTCATTGCTATAGAGTAGAAGTCTCATGTTTTTTTTTGTTTTCTTTTTAGACTGGTTATGCAGCTATATAGGGTAGCGGTTAAAGTTCTGGACTGTGATGCAGAAGCTTTGAGTTCAAATTCTGTCAGAAACTTAATTTAAATATATATATATATATTAATAAAAATATATATATTAATAATAGAAATAATGGTGAGGCCAGAACAAGTAGAGAAGGTAGATTGGATGGCTGACAGTGCCTCCAGTTCCTTCACATTGTCTCCCGCCTGGTCCCCTGCTGAAACCTCAGAGTTGGCACCTGCAGCCCATGGGCATCTGTCTTTCACCTCACCCCCTTGCAAATCAGCCAAGCAGTCTGAGCCCCAAGTCATGCAGCAATCTCTTATGCCTTTTTTATGACTCTGCTGGCGGGGTTTCCATGGGCCATCCACCTATCCCTGTCCCAGAAGTGGAAAAGATTGAGTACACTGATGCCCAACCACTTATGTTTCAGGAGGTGGACATGGGAGGACCACAACAGCAAGTCTTCAATGATGATTACGAAAGACAAGTGTCAACTGTTTCAGCTTTCTGCTGTGTGAAAACCAGCCAGGAGGGCCAGGGTGAGGAGTGGGTGGAAGATGATGTGGAGGATGATGAGGTCCTAGACCTAACATGGAATCAAGGTCATGTGAGTGACGTGTGCAGTTCGGAGGAAGGGGGGGGGGTTACACAGCGCCAGCCGCACAGCAAAAGAGGGTGCAGGGTGCAAAAGCAGAGTGGCCGTCCCCTAGCCAGTATTCCTGCTACTGCCCACCGCACCCAGGGACTGAGCACACCAAAGCCAGCTCCAAGGAGTTCCCTGGCATGGCAGTTCTTCAAACAATGTGCTGACGATAAGATGCGAGTGGTTTGAACGCTGTGCAATCAGAGCCTGAAGTGAGGCATAAATGTTTTAAATCTGAGCACCACCTGCATGACCAGGAATCTAAATGCAAAGAACATGCTGCAGTAGAGTATACACCTGAAAAACCACAAGATCTCAGGCTCCTCTTGTTCCCTCTTCTGCTGCGGTCTCTGCCTCTTCCCCCCCTCTGGAGTGACAGTGGCACCTGCCACCCTGCAAACAGCGGATGTGACAGCAACACCCCCACCATCACCCAGCATTTCCACAATGTCACATGGAAGCGTTTAGCTGTCAATCCCCTAAACGCTGGAGAGAAAGAGGAAGTAAACCCCTATCCACCCTCGATCCCTGGCCCTGAATGCCAGCATTTAAAAGTTCCTGGCCTTTGAATGCTGTCATTTCATCTGGTGAAGACAGAGACTTTTAAAACCCTTATGGCGGTGGCTGTCCCAGAGTACGTGGTTCCAAGCTGCCACTACTTTTCTAGGCGAGCCATCCCTACCCTGCATAACGAAGTGGCAGAAAAAAATCAGGTGTGCACTGTGCAACGCCATCTGTGGCAAGGTACACGTTATATCTCCCTAACTGCACAATGGGTAAATGCAGTGGCGGCTAGGCCTGAAGTGGATAGCAGTTTGACGTATGTGCTACCGCCAACGAGGATTGCAGGACGTTTCTTGCTGCCTCCTCCTCCTACTCCGCTTCCTCCTCTACCGCCTCCTTATCCTGTCAGCGTAACACCTTCCCCACCAACTTAAGCACAGCCAGGGGGAAATGACAGCAGGCTGTTTTGAAACTCATCTATTTGGGAAAAAACCTCACACTGCGCAGGAGCTATGGACAGGCATGGATCAACAGACTGAGGAGTGGTTGGTGTCGCTGAGCCTCGAGCCTGGCCTGTTGATGTGCGATAACGGGCAAAATCTCATAGAAGCTCTGGGGTTAGCCCGTTTGACGCACATCCCTTGCCTGGCCATGTGCTGAATTTAGTGCAGAGGTTCCTAAAAATTTACCCCGATATGTCAGAGCTTCTGCAGAAAGTGCGAGCCGTCTGTGTGCGCTTTTGGCGTTCTCACCCTGCTGCTGCTTGCCTGTCTGCGCTGCAATGTGACTTCGGCCTTCCCGCTTACCACCTCATACACGACGTACCCACAAGGTGGAACTCCACTTTGCACATGCTGGAGAGACTGTAGCATGCACGGGTGAGTTGCTCTCCGGAACAGCACTACTTCACCACCGAGTGGGCTTCTATGCGGGACGTGTGTGCAGTGTTGCGCTGTTTCGAGTACTCCACCAACATGGCCAGTGCCAATGTCGCAGTCCTGAGCGTTACTATCCCACTTCTATGTCTCCTTGAAAAAACACTTCGGGTGATGATGGAAGAGGATGTGGCACAGGAGGAAGAGGAAGACGGATCATTTTCATGGTTATTAGGCCAGTCATTCACAATTGGCTCGGAGGGTGGGTTCCTGCACTAACAGAGGCCAGGCACACAATTGTCTAGCCAGGGCACAGTTCTGCAGGATGAGGAGGAGGAGAATGATGATGATGAGGGAACCGTTTTCACAGCAGGGTGACACCCAAAGCAGCTTATGGGCATCAATGAAACGTGGCTGGGGGATACAGAGGACACAGACGATATACCTCCCACATGAGCGAGTACATGCTGCAGTGCTTGCGCAACGACCACCGAGTTGCCCACATTCTAACCAGTGCTGATTACTGGGGGGCCACCCTGCTGGATCCCCACTACAAGGACAACGTGCTGTCCTTAATTCCGTCACCGGAGCGTGATCATAAGATACGCAAGTACAAGCGCATGCTGGTAGACGTGCTGCTGATGGCATTCACACCTGACAGCAGGGGATCAGTGGAAGCACAAGGCAAAGGCAGAGGAGGAAGAGGAGGAAGAAGTCGCCCAACGCAGCTTATGCACCGCCAGGACCTCAGAAGGGAGGATTAGTGGAAATGTGGAAAAGCTTTGTCAGCACACCACAACAACCAACAATGCCTTATATGGGGTGTACTAGTGGAAAAAATTAAGGACTTATTTGTCATTCAGCGGTGCAGTTATATGCTCTAAAGCCTTTTTTGGCATGTATAAGTGGAAAAAAATAAGGGCTTATTAGCCGTTGTGTGGTGAAGTGAGTACATTAACCCCTTAAGGACACGGCCCTATTTCACCTTAAGGACCAGGCCATTTTTTCAAAATATGACCACTGTCACTTTAAGTGTGAATAACTTTAAAACGCTTTTACTTACCCAGGCCGTTCTGAGATTGTTTTTTCGTCACATATTGTACTTTACGACACTACTAAAATTGGGTCAAAAAAGTTAATTTTTTTGCATAAAAAATACAAATTTTACAAAAAATTTGGAAACTTTAGCAAATTTTAGAGTTTCAGTTTCTCTACTTCTATAATACATAGTAATACCCCCCAAAAAGGGATGCTTTTACATTTCCCATATGTCTCCTTCATGTTTGGAGCATTTGGGGAATGCCATTTTATTTTTTGGGGATGTTACATAGCTTAGAAGTTTAGAAGCAAATTTTGAAATTTTTCAGAAATTTTCCAAATCCCACTTTTTATGGACCAGTCCAGGTCTGAAGTCACTTTGTGAGGCTTACATAATAGAAACTGTAGCGGACTGGACCCTGTACCAGAGTCTGCCCCAGTTTCCTGGAAGGGACTGCTTGCTCACCTCCTGCCCTGCGACTATGGCCCCATGTATGCTTGTCCTGTTTGAGCGGTGATACCCCAGATAGCTCTGCTATGGAGCCCATTCGTATAATGAAAGACTATGGGAAAGACTTTAGCTCCATGGCAATTGAACTGGATATGTGTGGTCTGAGCGCCATTCAATAATGTGCGCTCAGACCTAAGCTATCTGGGGATATGTTGCATGTATATGTTTTATGTAACATTGTGTAATTTTATGATCTTTTGCAACCATGTGCTCAATGGAGTCTGCCTCTATCCTTGGATATATTGAGCGCTCAGATCCAAGCCATCTGGGGATATGTTAAATGTCTGTGTGTACTGTAAAGGGTGGGACATTGTGTATTGAATAGTGATGTCTGTCCTATTGTCCCCACGTGTGTATTGGCGATTTCCCTTTGTCCTGAGAGATAATTGAATGACTCCTCAATTGTCTCCAGGACAGAAGACATTGTGTATTCTCCGGCCTGTGATAATTACATTAACCTGTGTGGGGTAATTGTATCACAGGCAGAGGGGAGGGATATGCTGGGGGTGTCTGTATTGTCCCAATGTGTGTGATTGGCTGCTGTATCCCCTGTGTCGCAGTCTTCCTTCTGGTCCCCTAGGGGAGTGTCCACCAGGTGGGAGACCTGCATAAATACCGGGCAGGTAGCCCTCAATAAAGAGAGAGTTCCTGTTTAACCCTCAAAGTGAAGTGTCGTCTCATTATTGGGGGAGGAGTTATTGGATGCTGTTCCAGTCTGACTGCTAGGAGTGCAAACCTATTCGTATGGTTCCTATTCAACTGTCTACAGCATTCAGAGGCTTGAGAGGATTCGTATGCTTCTCAGGTTCGGTGGTTGTGGTGTCGTCTAGAGCGCTTGGAATCCTCAAGAAGCGCTAGGAGCATCTTTCAACGGAGGTACCCAGTCGGGGTGCCAGGAGATCCGTTACATTGGTGGCAGCGGTGGGATGGCGTCCTAGTGCGAGGTAAAGCAGCTCATTCGTGGAATTACAAATTGAGGGCAACGCTAGCACTCATACCCAACTTCAGGAGAACAAGCATGGCACCCAGCTACACGCAGGAGGAATTTGACAGAGTGCTGAGATCACGGCTGATTTTCTTCGGACCCAACCCCTCGGAGAAATCTGTGCAGTTTGTGAGGAGGTTAACAGCAGAGTACCTGCAGTTCATGGCAGATGGTATCGTCCGCCCTCCCCAGCGGCAGTGTGAAGTCCAGGGGGCCGAAGGTGTCGTCCTTCCTCCCCAGCGGCCGTATGAGTTACAGAGGGCCGAAGGTGTCGTCCTTCCCCCCCAGCGGCCGTGTGAGTTACAGAGGGCCGAAGGTGTCGTCCTTCCCCCCCAGCGGCAGTGTGAGTTACAGAGGGCCGAAGGTGTCGTCCTTCCCCCCCAGCGGCAGTGTGAGTTACAGAGGGCCGAAGGTGTCGTCCTTCCCCCCCAGCGGCAGTATGAGTTACAGAGGGCCGAAGGTGTCGTCCTTCCTCCCCAGCAGCCATGTGTAACCCCGGGAGCTGAAGGTGCCGTCCCTTCTCCCCAGCCGCAGTGTGTACCCCCGGGAGCTGAAGGTGTCGTCCTTCCTCCCCAGCCGCAGTGTGTACCCCCGGGAGCTGAAGGTGTCGTCCTTTCTCCCCAGCGGCAGTGTGTACCCCAGGGAGCTGAAGGTGCTGTCCTTCCTCCCCAGCGGCAGTGTGTACCCCCGGGAGCTGAAGGTGCCGTCCCTTCTGCCCAGCAGCAGTCTACTGTTCAGGGAGAGGAGCTGGTTACCCCCTCTCCCCAGCAGAAGCATAACCCACCAAGGGGAGACCCCAAGCCCCTCACCAGCGCAGATGGGACCGCGGTCTCTGCGCCCAAGCTACAGGGATTACGGAGGGTCAGCCCTGCTCCCCAGCGGCAGAATCTTTTACCAGGAGGGGAGAGTCTTGTCCCTCCTCCCCAGCAGCAGCCTAGCCCACCAAGGGGAGACAGTAAACCCCACAACAGTGCAGATGGGACCATAATCTCTGCACCTGCACCACTGGAGATATGGACAGTCTGTCCTGGTCCCCAACAACAGGACAAGGTATTGGAAGAGAAGGCGGTTTGTTTTCCCGTAATACAAGAGAGGACGTCGCAGGGAGTGGAGCCTGTTACCCCTTCTCCCCAGCAACCGCTTTATCCAACCAGGAGAGAGGACACCCTGGTTACTTTTTTCCCAGACTATGGATTTCCCACTGGATACATGTGGCAGGAGAACACCAGGACAGCTACACCGGGTAAGAAAGGCCGACCGACTATCAGAGCCCCAGACCGATTGGAGGTCTGGAGTCTGGATAGTCTCTTTGGTAAAGGGGAGAAAAATGTAACGGATCTCCTGGCACCCCGACTGGGTACCTCCGTTGAAAGATGCTCCTAGCGCTTCTTGAGGATTCCAAGCGCTCTAGACGACACCACAACCACCGAACCTGAGAAGCATACGAATCCTCTCAAGCCTCTGAATGCTGTAGACAGTTGAATAGGAACCATACGAATAGGTTTGCACTCCTAGCAGTCAGACTGGAACAGCATCCAATAACTCCTCCCCCAATAATGAGACGACACTTCACTTTGAGGGTTAAACAGGAACTCTCTCTTTATTGAGGGCTACCTGCCCGGTATTTATGCAGGTCTCCCACCTGGTGGACACTCTCCTAGGGGACCAGAAGGAAGACTGCGACACAGGGGATACAGCAGCCAATCACACACATTGGGACAATACAGACACCCCCAGCATATCCCTCCCCTCTGCCTGTGATACAATTACCCCACACAGGTTAATGTAATTATCACAGGCCGGAGAATACACAATGTCTTCTGTCCTGGAGACAATTGAGGAGTCATTCAATTATCTCTCAGGACAAAGGGAAATCGCCAATACACACGTGGGGACAATAGGACAGACATCACTATTCAATACACAATGTCCCACCCTTTACAGTACACACAGACATTTAACATATCCCCAGATGGCTTGGATCTGAGCGCTCAATATATCCAAGGATAGAGGCAGACTCCATTGAGCACATGGTTGCAAAAGATCATAAAATTACACAATGTTACATAAAACATATACATGCAACATATCCCCAGATAGCTTAGGTCTGAGCGCACATTATTGAATGGCGCTCAGACCACACATATCCAGTTCAATTGCC
The DNA here is from genome assembly GCA_033119425.1 of Bufotes viridis. Lineage (NCBI taxonomy): Eukaryota > Metazoa > Chordata > Amphibia > Anura > Bufonidae > Bufotes > Bufotes viridis. The sequence goes on along the minus strand of CM065598.1, from coordinate 41,634,958 downwards.
ATGGAGCTAAAGTCTTTCCCATAGTCTTTCATTATACGAATGGGCTCCATAGCAGAGCTATCTGGGGTATCACCGCTCAAACAGGACAAGCATACATGGGGCCATAGTCGCAGGGCAGGAGGCGAGCAAGCAGTCCCTTCCAGGAAACTGGGGCAGACTCTGTTACAGGGTCCAGTCCGCTACAGAAACCACCCAAAAATGACCCCATTTTAGAAAGTACACCCCTCAAGGTATTCAAAACTTATTGTACAAACGTTGTTTACCCTTTAGGTGTTGCACAACAGTTCATGGAAAGTTGAAATAAAATTTAATAATTTAAATTTTTTAGAACATTTTCTTTTATAATCCATTTTGTCCAGCAATAAAGTAAGAGTTAACTGTCAAACAAAACTCAATATGGGTTGCCCTGCTTCTCTAGTTTACAGAAACACCCCATATGTGGTCCTAAACTACCATTTGGCCAAACGGGAGGACATTGAAGGAGGAGAACACCATATAGGTTTTGAATGGCAGATTTTGCGGGACTGGTTTTTTTAACACCATGTCCTATTGCAAGCCCCCCTGATGCACCCTAGCATAGAAATTCCAAAAAAGTGACTCCATCTAAGAAAGTACACCCCTCAAGGTATTCAAAGCTGGGTTTACAAACGTTGTTAACCCTTTAGGTGTTCCACAACAGTTCATGGAAGATGGAGAAACAATTTTGGAATTTAGAATTTTTGGAAAATGTTCCATTATAATCTATTTTTTCCAGTAATAAAGTGAGGGTTAACTGTCAAACAAAACTCAATATGGGTTGCCCTGATTCTCTAGTTTACAGAAACACCCCATATGTGGTCCTAAACTACTGTTTGGCCAAACGGGAGGACATTGAAGGAGGGGAACGCCATATGGGTTTTGAATGGCAGATTTTGCAGGACTGTTTTTTTTTAACACCATGTCCTATTGCAAGCCCCCCTGATGCACCCTAGCATAGAAATTCTAAAAAAGTGACTCCATCTAAGAAAGTACACCCCTCAAGGTATTCAAAGCTGGGTTTACAAACATTGTTAACCCATTAGGTGTTCCACAACAGTTCATGGAAGATGGAGAAACAATTTTGGAATTTAGAATTTTTGGAAAATTTTCCATTATAATCCATTTTTTCCAGTAATAAAGTGAGGGTTAACTGTCAAACAAAACTCAATATGGGTTGCCCTGATTCTCTAGTTTACAGAAACACCCCATATTTGGTCCTAAACTACTGTTTGGCCAAACGGGAAGACATTGAAGGAGGGGAACGCCATATGGGTTTTGAATGGCAGATTTTGCAGGACTGGTTTTTTTAACACCATGTCCTATTGCAAGCCCCCCTGATGCACCCTAGCATAGAAATTCCAAAAAAGTGACTCCATCTAAGAAAGTACACCCCTCAAGGTATTCAAAGCTGGGTTTACAAGCATTGTTAACCCTTTAGGTGTTCCACAACAGTTCATGGAAGATGGAGAAACAATTTTGGAATTTAGAATTTTTGAAACATTTTCCATTTTAACCCTTACTTTATTACTGGAAAAAAAATGGGTTAACAGCCAAACAAAACTCAATATGAGTTGCCCTGATTCTGTAGTTTGCAGAAACACCCCATATGTGGTCGTAAACTACTATTTGGCTAAACGGCAGAACATTGAAGAAGGAGAATGCCATATGGTTTTTGGAAGGCAGATTTTGCTGGACTGGTTTATTTACACCATGTACCCTTTCAAGCCCCCTGCTGCACCCCTAGAGTAGAAACTCCATAAAAGTGACCCCATCTAGGAAACTACAGGATATGGTGGTTGTTGTTTTGGGACTATTTTAGGGTAAATTAGATTTTTGGTTGCTCTACATTACACTTTTTTGAGGCAATATAACAAAAAATGGAAATTCTAAAATTGTTAATACATTTGCCATTAAGTTTTGTGGAACACCTAAAGGGTTAACAAAGTTTGTAAAGTAATTTTTGAATACCTTGAGGGGTGTAGTTTTTTAGATGGGGTCACTTTTTTGGAGTTTCTAGTCTAGGCTACATCAGGGGGGCTTCTAATGGGCAATGGTGTAAATAAACCAGTCCATCAAAATCTGCCTTCCAGAAACCATATGGCGTTCCCTTCGTTCTATGCCCTGCCTTGTGGCTATATAGCCATTTACGACCACATATGGGGTGTTTCTGTAAACTACAGAATCGGGGCAATAAATATATATTTTTTTGACTGTTAACCCTTGCTTTATTACTGGAAAATATGGATTAAAACGGAAATTTTACCAAAAAATGGGTGTTTTGGCACCGTTTTTATTTTATTTTTTTTAACACCGTTCATTTGAGGGGTTGGGTCTAATGTTATTTTTATAGGGCAGATTATTACGGACGCGCCTATACCTAATATGTCAACTTTTTTTGATTTATTCAGATTTTACACTAGATTATCATTTAAGGAACAAAAAATAGATAATTTTACTATCTCCATAGCCTGGCAGCTGCAGTTTTTTTTTTTTTGGGGGGGGGGGACTATATAATGTAGGGGCTCATTTTTTGCAGGATGAGATGGCGGTTTTATTGGCACTATTTGGGGGTGCATATGACTTTTTGATCGCTCGCTATTACACTTTTTTTGATGTTAGGTGACAATAAAAATGGCTTTTTGGACATAGTTTTTATTTTATTTTTTTTAAGTCGTTTTTCCAAGGGGTTGGGTCAAATTTTATTTTTATAGAGCAGATTTTTACGAACGCGGCGATGCCCAATATGTGTGGCTCTCAGACTTAGGAGACACTAAAACAGGCATCCTCAAACTGCGGCCCTCCAGATGTAAAACTACAATTCCCACTATGCCCTGCTGATAGCTGTAGCTGGGCATGCTGGGAGTTGTAGTTTTACAACATCTGGAAGGCCGCATTTTGAGGTTGCCTGCACTAAAACTAATATCATTTTTGGAAAAAAAAATTGTTTCTGTGCCTCCAAAGTCTGAGAGCCATAGTTTTTTATGTTCTCTAGGGGACTGTCGGGAATTATAAAAATTTAGTACTCCATGGAAGTGTGATACTCCCTGAAGCAATTGATAACGCAGAGGCCCGGATGATCGGGGCACGTGTCGCATTGAGTGGTGGTGTCCTTCCGTATCCCCCTCTTGTGACACACTCTGCACATGCCACGATCCGGGCGCCTCCAATTCCCGAGGTACTCCGACCTGCTCTTTCCCGGTCAGAAAAGATCAGGTCCTTGAGGACTGCCTCATAGAACTGGAGGAAAGTCTCTGTGCTGCCAGCGCTTCGGAATAGTACAAAAGCGTTGTACAAGGCAACCTGTACCATGTAGACCGCAACTTTTTTGTACCATGTCTGTGTTTTCCGCATGGCATTATATGGTTTGAGGACTTGATCAGAGAGATCAACTCCACCCATATACCGATTGTAGTCCACGATACAATCGGGCTTGAGGACCGTTGCCGTGGTACCTCGCACAGAGACTGGGGTGGTGCCGTTACCATGGATTGTGGTCAGCATAAGGACATCCCTCTTGTCCTTATATCTGACCGGCAACAGGTTGTCACTGGTAAGGGCACGGGTCTCACCCCTGGGGATAGGTACCTGGAGGGGGGAGGGAGGCCGCGCTGATTTTTCCGCACGGTCCCACATGCGAACGTGGATCTGGCGGCAAGGGACCTGAACAAGGGTATACTGGTATAAAAGTTATCCACGTACAGGTGGTAACCCTTATCCAGCAGTGGGTGCAAAAGGTCCCACATGATTTTCCCGCTAACACCCAGAGTGGGGTGACATTCTGGGGGTTCAATATGGGAATCTCGTCCCTCGTAAACACGAAATTTGTAATTGTACCCTGAGGTACTCTCACAAATTTTGTACAGCTTCAGGGGGTGGTGGAGGGGGTTAGCAGGTGGTTGGTGGCAGAGGGGGGCGGCGGGTGGCGGAGGGGGGTGGCAGAGGCGGGTAGCGGAGTTGGGGGGGGGATCAGCACCCGCTGTGGGCCCCAACCACCACAGGCAGCACAGAAATAAATGTGGTTTTTTTTTGGTTTTAGTTTTTTCCCTAACACTAACTGTCCCTTCTAGCCCTGCCTAAAATACCTCTCCCTCACTGACCCTAACCTACCTGATGGGTGCAGGAGGGTGCAGGAGGGTGCAGGAGGGTGATGGGAGCCGAAGGAGGGGGGGGGTCACTGGAGCGGTGCGACGCGATCTTCACTGGGCGGCAGCAGCAGCAGGAAAAGGAGGGGAGAGAGGAGCGCCGGGAGTTTGAATCCCCCGCCTCTCTCCCAGGACCAATCAGATCCCAGCACTGCCACCACCGCCCCCAATTCAAGAACGGTGATTGGTGGTGTGATATCACACCACCGATCACCGTTCCTTTCCGGTTCATCGGGTCACCGGAGACCCGAATGGACCAGAAACGCAACAAATCGCAGGTCTGAATTGACCTGCGGTTTGTTGCGATCGCCGATGCGGGGGGGGGGGGGTTACACAACCCCCCTCGGCATGTGAACATGGTTCCTGCTGCGCGTTTTTTTTTTTTTAACATGCGATTTAATATAGGGCATATGGGTACGCCCTGTGTCCTTAAGGACTCGGACATTAGGGCGTACCCATACACCCTATGTCCTTAAGAGGTTAATGTCCTTTTTTCTTTTTTTTTTTGATCTAACAGTATGTCAGACAGAAAAGTGACAGGCCCTGCACAGGGAAGGGGCCAAAATGTTTCTGGCTCAGGCACAGGTCGCAGCAGAGTAAGGGGACATGGCAGCAGGGGTAACTTTGAGAGGCCTGAGCTCCCAATGTCATCTAGCGGTCGTGTCCTGACCAGCAACCCAGCGGTTCTTGAATGGTTGACTCGATCATCCACTTTGTCCCAAGTGACATCAGACACCCCCAGCCAAGAGTCGGTGGGTTCGTCAGAAACAACCCTTAGTTGGAATAGCCCGGGAGCAGGCCCTGTGCCCTCACCTGTCCTCAACATGCCTCTGTCCTTTTTTGTTCCCTCAGCCAGGGAAGTATTATATGCTGTGGGCTCAGCTCCACCATACAGCAAGGATGAGCTACTAGAGGACAGTCAGCAGCTACTGCCTATCCAAGATCTGGAGGAGACATCGGCCTCTTCCTCCGGTAGGCGGGCAACTAGTGATGAGGAGAGTGGCATGGAAGCTGGTGTTGCGAGCGGTCAGGCTCCTGGCTCTGAGACTATTAAGGAGGACATCAGTGACGTGCAGAGACTACTTGATGATGATGTAACTGATCGCAATTGGGAGCCGGGTGACGAAGGGGCTTCATCGTCATCAGGAGAAGAGGGTGGCAGCTTGCATGTGAGGCAGCGGCGGAGCCAGCAAGTCGGTGGCGTGGCCAGGAGTCAGCAGGGTGGCAGCAGTAGGAGGTCGGGAGCCAAATGTGCCGGGATAGATCACCCGCTTCTCATGAGCCTACATACCAGGAAAATAGTGGTGCAGGGGTACACGGAGGCAGCGGCAGTAGCATTCAGTCAGTGGGTAGTGTTGGTGGTAAAATCACCTACTCGGCTGTGTGGCAGATTTTTGATAAGCTGCCGGAGGAGGTGAACATGGCCATTGGCTGAATCTTTGGGCAGAAGGTGAAGCATGGCCAGGGTGCCAATGTTGGCACTACGGCCCTGTGTCAACATATGCAGCATCACCATAAAGTAGCCTAGGACAGGCATGCTCAACCTGCGGCCCTCCAGCTGTTGTAAAACTACAACTCCCACAATGCCCTGCTGTAGGCTGATAGCTGTAGGCTGTTAGGGCATGCTGGGAGTTGTAGTTTTGCAACAGCTGGAGGGCCGCAGGTTGAGCATGCCTGGCCTAGGAGAACCGTGGTTCCAATGTAGTGGTCCAGCCTGCCACAGCAACCGCTGCATCACCCAGTGGCACGCATCCGATTTCAGGCCGATTTCAGTCAAGGCTCGACCACCTCAGCCGAAGGGAGCTGTCTGTCCTTCCCATCATCTACCATTCCTGATGTTCCTGCTCCTCGCCCTCCTATTCCTCTTCAGTCATTCCGTCAGCAATCGATCACTGAAGCAATTGCCAAGAGACAACAGTATGCGTGCACTCATGCAATGGTGCAGAAGCTGGAGGTGCTCCTGGCCAAGTTGCTGGTGCTGCAGTCCTTCCCTTTCCAAGTAGTGGACTCTGCACCTTTCAGAGAACTGATTGCTTGTGATGAGCCGAGGTGGAGAGTCCCAAGCCATATTTTCTTTGTGAAAAGGCAGTACCAGCCCTGCATGCACATGTAGAACAGAATGTGGGCCAGTCTTTAAGCCTGCCGGTGTCTGCCAAAGTGCACAGCAGTGCAGACATGTGGAGCTGTAACTATGGTCAAGGACAATATATGTCCTTTACGGCCCACTGACTAAATATAGTTCCTGCCCAGCCAAACCAGTAACTTGGCCAGGTGATGACGCTTCCGCCTCCACGTTCTCACGCCATTGGTCCTGCGACAATGTTTGCCTATGCCACCTTATCCTCCACTGTGTCCTCAGCTTTCACTGCAGGGTCAATTCACGGTGCCCCACCAGTATACCACATGTGCAGGGCATGGCAGTGTCACGCTGTTCTGCACCTAGTTTGCCTGGGTGAAAGAAGTCACACAGTGGAGGAAATGCTCCACATCCTTCATCAAGAAATCGAATTTTCCTCGACAACTCAAAACCGGAATCATGGTGACCGACAATGGGAAGAACATGGTGTCGGCACTGTGTCACTGAGGGATGAGCCATGAGCCCTGCATGGCACACATGTTCAATTTGGTCTTCAAGACATCCTAAAAATGGCCAGGAAACTTTGCATGCACTTTAGCCACTCGTTCAGCGCAAAACACATTCTTCTTGAGCTGCAGCAGCAGAACGCCATCCCCCAACATAGGCTAATATGCGATGTTTTCACCCATTGGAATTCAACCCCACATATGTTGGACCGACTATACGAACAGAGAAAGGCCATAAATGATTTCTTGATGATCCAAGCAGATAGGAGTACTCCCCTGTGTAACTTCGATGTCAGTCAGTGGTAGCTCATGCATGACACCTGCCGTTTGCTCAGGCCCTTTGAGGATGCCAAGTTGTTTGTCAGTCGCCAGGACTATGGCATGAACAATGTCATTCCAATGCTTCATATCCTGGAACAGATGCTGGTAAATCTGGCTGGTCAGGGGACTGGAGACGTAGCATCTCATGGCTATACGAACCCTGTGGGGGCTGAACTGGAGGAGGACATTGGAGCACAACCAATGTGTAGCGAAATGGGTTGTTTTTCTACACAGGTGACAGAAGAGGAGGAGCAGCCGAAGGAGCAAGAGGGAGATGAGGAAGATGAGGCAGGTGACCCAGACACACCATGGCAGTATGCAGTCGAGATAGAGGCAGGGAGTCCCTTCGAGTCACTTGCACAAATGGCCTGCTGCATGCTCACTTGCCTGTGTAGTGACAGCCGAATTGTCACCATTCGGCAGAGGGAGGACTTCTGGCTCTCCACCTTGTTGGACCCTTGCTACTGGTCCAAAATGGGGGCCTTTATTACACCCGCTGAAAGGGAGGATAAACTTAACTACTATAGAGACACCCTATGTAGTGGGTTGGCCGCTGCCTATCTGCGCCATCGTCCATCCTCTCGCAGGTCTGAACGGGGGGGCCCTCTGCACTCTCGTTCCACTGCCATGGCTGCTGTGGTGGGGTGGGGGGGTGGTAGGAGCAGTTCCAGCTCCAACAGCAGCAGCTTGAGTCTAGAGTCGATGATGGGCAGCTTTCTTAACCTGCCTAGAAACTACTCACCAACAGTAGCTAGACCTGGAGCAGAACCTGAACCAGTAGGTGGTGGCATACTTGGACAGCACCCTGCCACCCCACATTGAAGATCCGCTGGACTACTGGGCAGCCAAACTGGATTTGTGGCCGCAACTGGCCGAGTTTACCCTGTAAAAGCTGTCCTGCCCTGCCAGTAGTGTGGCATCAGAGCGGGTGTTTAGTGTGGCAGGGGCCATAGTTAGCCCAAGGAGAACTTACCTGTACATCCAAAATGTGGAGAGACTGACCTTTGTCAAGATGAATCACTCGTGGATCAGCCAGGATTTCCACCCATCAATACCTGATGCATCAGATTAGATCATCCTTGCTGCCTCACTCAAACCTTGACAAAAGAGACCGATTTCTTCTCGCTACCTGCCTCAGCTACTATTCCCACTATGTCACCTTGCCAGTCTGTGGCCTCCAGATGCTGCTGCTAACTCAACACTATGTCACTGGGCCACTCTGTGGCTTCCTCATGCTGCTGCCACCTCAACACTATGTAAATAGGCCACTCTTTGGTCTCCTCATGCTGCTGATTCCTCAACACCATGTCATTGCTGTTCTCTCACCCTCCGCACTCCATGACTGGGCAACTATTTCGCCTTTTTTGCCTGGTTGTTCATCATTTATTTGACCCTTCTTTTGATCTGTCAGAAGGAAGGAAAAATGAGACGCACAACGGATCCTGTCTGTTTAGCAGCTGTAAGGCCTGTGTGGTCCCATCAGAATTGGCTTGTGATTTGGTAGCCAAAAACAGGAGTGGGTACAAAACACAGAAGACATGCAAATATTCCATTCACGTGTAATCTCTGTTTCGGAGCCACTCCTGGTTTTTTTTGGCTTTAGCAATGCTGGTGGATTACTGACCAAATGCTGAACGAGTAAAAGTGAATGCTAATTATTATAATTGGCCTATTATCAAAAGTTTTGGCTAAGAGGCTTTCCAGGGTCATGTCCTCTGTTATCCACCCAGATCAAAATGGCTTTATGCCAAAAAGGGGCATCCATCATAATCTGCATAGGCTTTTCACTAATATTCAATCTCCTGGGAGTGACACCCGCTCTATCCTGTCACTGGATGCCACTAAGGCGTTTGACAGAGTCGAGTGGGTGTTCCTCTGGGAGGTGATGAAAAAAATGGGTTTTGGCCCCAAGTTTATGGCGATGGTGCAGTTGCTATATAAATGCCCAGTAGCCAGGATCAGGATTAATGATACGCTGACAGAGAGCTTTGTACTGGGAAGAGGTACTCGTCAAGGATGTCCTCTTTCCCCTCTCTTATTTAATATCTATATTGAACCTCTGGCAGCTAGTATTAAGCAGGACTTGGGAGTGGCTGGTTTTGGTGTAATGGGGAAGAAGGACCGTATATCCCTCTATGCAGACGACATCTTGTTTTTCATCCATCAAATAGAAAACACACTTCCTCGAATAATGGAGTTGGTTAACTTATTTTCTGTTTCTTCCGGTCTAGAGGTTAATTGGGAGAAAACTGCTCTTCTCCCTGTAGATTAATTGCGAGGATCGATGGAAAATTCTACTACTAATCGGTTACTGATTTCCGATTCAATAAAATACCTGGGGATAACAGTTTCTGCCAAAATTCAAGATTACTTACAACCTAACTTGTTTACCTTATTGTCAAAAGTAAGATCCAAAATTAAGATATGGCAAAAAATTCTGCCCGCAAGAGCGGACAGAATTTAATTAATAAAAATGGTGGTGTTGCCCCAGGTTCTTTATGTTCTCCGCAATTCGCCTGTATGGATTGAAGATAAGTATTTTAGATTGATAGAGCGGATGATTAACGATTTGCTATGGGGGAGGAAGCGTGTGAGATTAAAGGCGCTCTACTTTTCTATGCCCTATAATAGGGGAGGTCTTAACCTCCCCTACTTTAGGGGTTACTTTATGGCCTCTCAACTTTGCTTTTTCAATGACTGGGAAAATAGCCATCTCTGTAGAAAATTGGTGAAAGACTCAGGTTTTTCGGATTTATTTACAGTACTAGAGTCTGATTATTTAATTAATACACAGACCGGCTATAAACCTTTCTGCAGAATGGCTATAAAAGCCTGGCTGGTTATAAAGAGCTGGTTTAAAGTTGAGGCATCACTTATTTGTACTCCACTATGGCATAACCCAAAACTTTTGAATTTAGGAGGATGAAAAATATTCAATATTTGTATCAGGTGGTTAAAGATGGGCAAATCCTGTCGCTTATGGAGCTAAAACAAAAGGTAAATGTAGGTGAGGTGGCTTGGTATGCATACTTTCAACTGAGGTCGGCACTTCTTAGCACCGCTGTTAGTCATTCACTTAATGTAGACACTCCTGAATTTTTGCACAACTTGATTAGTAAGAAAGGTGGTATGAAAGTTAAACTATCACGCTGTTATAGACACTTGATGAAAATTTTTTTTTTCAGAATGTCTTTCTCCAGGACAGAGATCCTGGTCTGTTTCACTGTCAGAGGTGGGCTCCCCGGATTAGGAGAATATAGGTGATAGCTTAAGTCAGGTTTCGCACAATTTTAATCATATTGTTGTACAGTTTAATATTATGCACAAAATATATGTGACACCCTTATGGCTCCACAGGAGGGGATTTAGAGCCTCCTCTGACTGCCCTCGCTGCGGGGACCCCAGGGCAGATGATTTACATCTATTCTGGGACTGCCCAATAGTGAGCAAGTATTGGAGAATGGTTCAAACAACTTTGGCTCAGACACTTAACACTAATATTCCTCTATCCCCCAAAGTATGGGTCCTGGGGGATCTATCGGAAGTTAATTGTCAGCCCCTGAAGCGCCAATTGTTGATTAAAGTGATGTTTTTGGCCAGGCTTCTCAAATCCAGAGAATGGTGTTCCCCCTCTGCCCCAGATTGTAACAACTGGCTATGTCTAGTTAAGAAGGTGAAAAGTTATGAGAGGGTCTTGTATAGACAAAGAGGGTACTATGCAAAGTGGGGTAGTATTTGGAAGGATTGGGACAATTAAGTGATTCCGTTTTTTTTTTTCTTCCTGCAGGGCTGGGGGGGGGGGGGGAGTTGCGGGGTGGTTAGGGATGATTTTGCAATTTTGTCTTTTTGTGGACTGTATCTTTCAAGATGATTAAAATAAAAATAAAAAATTTATAAAAAAAAAAAAAAGTTCCTGCAGTTTCTGGGCTTTGGAGTCCAGGAGGCGGTCCTATCAGTGACGGAAAGCCTTCCCTCTATCGCTGGTGGGATCGCCTCCTGGACTTCGGGGCCCAGACTGGGCAGGAATTTAAAAGAATAAAATAAAGCTTATACTGAATCCTTTCCCATAAACAATATATCAATCTGCTCACCTCCTCCTGCTCTATATCATGGTGTCTGTAGCTTACTGTACATTGCATTTTCATGGTGACAGGTTCCCTTTAAGAAACAAATATTTTTCCGGGAAAAAAGAAAAAAAAAAAGTGGATGCTAAGCAGACAGGATCAGTTTTTTGGGGAGTTATTGCTATGACTGATCAGAGGAAGGGAAAACAAATGAGTGACGTCAACACAAACTTACTGCTGACACCCTCTCCACTCTGTCAGAGGGGCTCTACTTGTATAAGCGTTTCATAGAACAGGTTCAATAGACATCTATGTGGAATCAGCTAACAACGGTGTAAAAGGAGTGCGCTCTTTCATGCTACCGTAGGATCTTGGACAGTTCTTTATACCTGTCACTAACATCGACCTGTAAGGCTGAGTTGACACTTAAGTTATTTGGTCAGCTTTAGCCCCGTAACTGCCCAAATAAGTGAAGTGTCCAGTGATTCTAAGAGCGATGCCTGTCACAGTATTGTTTCACTACCACAGCACCCTCCCTATGCGTGTTACTGCAAAGCGCAGTTTTTTAATGCGATTCACTGCGAATCGAATCCTTTCTGACATTTCGGCGAACCGTCCGAATCTAATTTTTGAGAGATTCGCTCATCTCTAATCTTCACAAAGGTCAGTTTCTCTACATTTTGGGTGGATAGGCGAGTTCTCCTTGGGGTAACTCTGGCCCCTGCTGCACTAAACACCCGCTCTGACTGCTGGCCGGGCAGTAAAGCTTGTCCAGGGCAAACTCGGCCAGTTGTGGTCACAAATCTAGTTTGACTGCCCAGTAGTCCAGGAGATCTTCGATGTGGGGCTGGCAGGGTGCAGTAAAAAAAATATTACAGACACAAGCCACTAATTTAGTGTGATATGGACACTATAGAGAGAAAACATGGATATATAATTAGGTAGATTTTAGGGAATTTAATCAAGGAAAGCTTTGAGGGAGTTAGGGACTGGTTATCCAGTTGTGTTTTTAATACAGCTGCTGGTTGGCAGCTAGTTCTACATTATACACGTGTTATATAGACTACCACAGCAGACTCCCTATGCGTGTTACTGCAAAGCACAGTGTTCTACACCACTATACAGGCTCTCTGCAGCCTGGAAATAGCAGTTTTTTAATGCGATTCGCCGCGAATCGAATCCTTTCTGAAATTTCAGTGAACCGTCTGAATCAAATTTTTTAGAAATTCACTCATCTCTAATCTTCACAAAGGTCAGTTTCTCTACATTTTGGGTGGATAGGCGAGTTCTCCTTGGGGTAACTATGGCCCCCCAAGGAGGAGAGAAGAGAGAAGTTTGTGAAAGAAAGAAAAATAAATATTCTTTTGGCAGCGCAGTCTCTTTTATTTGACTGAATGTTTGATAGTGACAGAAACCCACGTCACTCATTGCAGCTTGTAGCGCCGAGGATTTACCAGAGACATTTTCCTTTGTATTTTGCACATAGGCAGCAGTCAACTGACTACATAAGATAGTAGTTCAGTTTGTCCTCCCTCTCAGCGAGTGGAAAAAAGGCCCCCATTTTGGACCGGTGGCGAGGGTCTAACATGGTGGGGAGCCAGTAGTCAATGGTGACAATTCAGCTGTCACTACACAAGCAACTGAGCATGCATAAGGTGATTTGCAGGAGGGACTAGGAGGAACTTCCTGCATCCATCCCAACTGCATACTCCCACGATGTGTCTGGCTCATTTGCCTCATCTTCCTCATCTCCCTATTGCTCCTTTTGCTCCTCCTCTCCTGTCACCTGTGTAGAAAAACAACCAATTTCTCTACGCATTGCTTGTGCTCGCATGTCCTCCTCCTCTTCCTCCTCCTCTAGTTCAGTCCCCACAGGCCTCATGTTGCTGTGACATGCAGTCATCACGTCTACTGTCCCCTGGCCAGCCAGATTTAACAGCATCTGTTCCAGGACATGAAGCAGTGGAATGACATTGTTCATCCCATAGTTCTGGTCACGGACAAATACAGTTGTGTTCAAATTTATTCAACCCCCACTGAAATTGAGTGTTTTGGCCAGTTTGACATTGATTTTGATCATTTCAGTCATCTTGTTTACAATTAAATCAAAGAGGCACTTGTAAGTCAGACAAATATAACATAACATTTATAATGAAATAACCACAAATGTCTTTTCTGTGCTCACATCATTATCAGTTTTATTCAACCCCAAGTGACATTCAATCTTAGTACTTAGTACAACATCCTTTTCCAGTTATAACAGCTTTTAAACGTGAAGCATAGCTTGACACAAGTGTCTTGCAGCGATCTACGGGTATCTTCGCCCATTCTTCATGCAACTGCTTTCTTTAAGTCCCACCAGAGGTTCTCAATTGGATTTAAGCCTGGTGACTGCGATGGCCACTTCAAATTGTTCCAGCCTTTAATCTGCAACCATGCTCTAGTGGACTTGAAGGTATGCTTGGGATCATTGTCCTGTTGAAAGGTCCAACGTCTCCTAAGCCTCAGGTTTGTGACGGACTGCATCACATTTTCATCCAATATCTCCTGGTACTGAAGAGAATTCATGGTACCTTGCACATGCTGAAGCTTCCCTGTACCTGTAGAAGCAAAACAGCCCCAAAGCATGAATGACCCCCAGCCATGCTTCACAGTAGGCAAGGTGTTCTTTTCTTCATAGGCCTTGTTCTTCCTCCTCCAAACATAGCATTGATCCATGGGCCCAAACAGTTCTAATTTTGTTTCATGAGTCCACAGAACACTATTCCAAAACTTTTGTGGTTTGTCCACATGACTTTTGGCATACTGCAGTCGACTCTTCTTATTCTTTGGAGACAGCAAGGGGGTGCGCCTGGGAGTTCTGGCATGGAGGCCTTCATTACGCTGTGTGCGCCTTATTGTCTGAGCTGAAACTTCAGTACCCGCATCTGATAAATCTTTTTTCAGTTCCTCAGTAGAGATGAGCGAACTTTAAAAAATAGTTTGACGTTCGGCGTTCGGGTTGTGGCAATCGCCGCATCCCGTTATGGATTTAACTACCGCGGACTATCCCGGCATATGAAATCCATAAAGGGCGGCTTCCACGAACCCGAACTGTTGAAAAGCCGAAGGACCTGGGGTGACGTCACCGTCATGTGATCAGTGCAGGGGGCATGGCTCAGCACTGGATTTGATTCCGTTCTTAAGAGTGGTAGTCTTTAAGGGGTTGAATAATTGTGTCAATGAAGAAATCACAAAAAAAAACATTTAATACTGTATACAAAATCAATTGATGTCATTTTAGTTGCATTTGGTTCTTTAAAATGTCCTTGTAAGATTTCATTCTGAACACAATTACAAATTTACACTAAATTCCCTAAAACCCTTTACAGCATTGGGGGTTGAATAATTTTGAACACAACTGTATAGTGGCCTCTAGTGATGAGCGCAGGGGCAATATTCGAATTCGCAATATTTCCCGAATATTTGGGCGTATATATTCGCCATATATTCGAGAATTCGCGAATTCGCGAATTCGTAATCTCCAGTCATTACTTTCTTGATTGCGAAAATTCGCATGTAAAAATTAGCATAAAAATTCACATAAACTGGTATTTAAAAGATATGTCATTAATAATGACATATCGTTTAAATACCAGTTTATGCGCATTTTTATATGCAAATTTTCGCAATCAAGAAAGTAATGACTCATTATTTTCTTGATTGCGAAAAATTTGCATATAAAAATTCGCAGAAAAATTCGCATAAACTGGTATTTAAAAAAAATGAATATCCGCAATTGCAAATATTTTCCGCGATATTCCAATTATTCACGAATTCTCGAAGTGCCGATATTCGCGATTAAAATTCGCAATTCGAAAATTCGTGATCAACACTAGTGGCCTCCTCAAAGGGCCTGAGCAAACGACAGGTGTCACGCATGAGCTGCCACTGGCTAACATCGAAGTTACACAGGGGAGTACCTCTGTCCGCCTGTATCATGAAGAAATCGTTTATGACTAGAGTTGAGCGAACACCTGGATGTTTGGGTTCGAGAAGTTCGGCCGAACTTCACGAAAATGTTCGGGTTCGGGAGCCGAACTCGACCCGAACCTCACCCCGAACCCCATTGAAGTAAATGGGGACACGAACTTTTGGGCACTTAAATGGCTGTAAAATAGCCCTGGAAAGGGCTAGAGGGCTGCAAAAGGCAGCAAAATGTAGGTAAATGCCCTGCAAACATATGTGAATAGGGAAATTACTTAAAATAAAATAAAATACAGAAAAATAATAAATAAATATTCTAAACTTCAGCCCAAGTGAGTGACAGTGGCACCTGTCACCCAGCAAACAGAGGATGTGGCAGCAACACCACCACATCTGTCATTGTCACCAAGCATCTCCACCAAATCTCATGGAAGTGTTCAGCTATCAGCTGTCCATCTCCCAAACACTGGAGAGAAAAAGAAATAGAAAGAGAAAGTATCCCCCTACCCATGGCTCTGAATGCCTTATTTCAAACTTCCTGGTCCTTTGAAATGCTGTCATTCTGTCTGGTGGACAGTTTTAAAAACCTTATGGCGGTGGCTATCCCACAGTACGTGTATCCTAGCCGCCGCTACTTTTGCAGGCGAGCTATCCCTTCCCTGCACAACCAAGTGGCAGACAAAATCAAGTGTGCACTGCGCAACGCTATCTGTGGCAACGTCCACATAACCAACAACACAGTGTTTAAATGTAGCGGCTGGCCCAAAGGCGGATAGCATTTTTGCGAATGTCCTTCCGCCCCCGAGGATTGCTGGGCATTTCTCTTTGTATCCTGTTACCTCCTGCTCCTACTCGGCTTCCTCCTCCTCTACCTCCTCCTCATCCACTCAGCGTAACACCTTCACCACCCACAGCAGCACAGCCAGGGGGAAACGACAGCAGCTTGTTTTAAAACTTGTGTATTTGTGGGACAAACCCCGCACCGCGCAGGAGCTGTGGACAGGCATAGAACAACAGACCGACCATTGCTTGGTGGCACTAAGCCTCCAGCTCGACCTGGTGTTGTGCGCTAATGGGCGAAATATACTAGCAGGTCTGGGCCTAGCCAGTTTGACACACATCCACTGCCTGCCACATGTGCTGAATTTGGGGTGCAGAAATTCCTAAACACCAGACAGTAAAAATCAATTCAGTTAATCGAACACACACAACACCCCGCCCCCCTTTCACTCAAACCATTAAGAAACGATTTACAAATTTTCTTAAAAACATATTAAAATAACTATAATACAGCTAAACTTACTATATAAACAAACAAAACTATATACACTCCTTAACCTTAACATAAGGCCAGTGACATCCAAGTGGCTCGAAGGGTGGGTTCCTGCACCAACATAGTCCCTGGCCTGGAACACAATTGTCCAGCCAGTGCACAGTTCTGGAGGATGAGGAGGATAAGTAGGATGAGGAGGATTAGGAGGAACCATGTTCTCAGCAGGGTGGCACCCAAGCCAGCTCATGGACAGCTGGCTCACCATCAGCACCTCAGAAGGCTGGGTTAGCATTGGCGAAATGTGGGAAAGCTTTGTCATCACACCACAACAACCTGCACCACCAGCAGATCTGGAACGTCTTAGCAGGGGGCAGCATTTCAGCAACATGGTGGAAGAGTACACGTACTGACTCGTGGGTTTGCCCAGGGGCATAGCTACATGGAAGCGTGGGAATCACACTGTGTTGGGTCCCTGACCTAGAAGGGGCCCATCCAGGAGGAGGAGGAGGAGGACTAAAAGACTTTGTCAGGGCCCCCTCAACAGTATTATGCAATGAAATTAGTTACAGTGGCAGTATAGACTGTGTAGAAAGTGAATGGAAAATAAACCCAAACAGCCTCACACGCTACACACTCAACCCCCCCCCCCCCCTTCACTCAAACCATTAACAAACTATTTACAAATTTACTTAAAAACATATTAAAATAACTATAAGGCAGCTAAACTAACCATATAAAGAAACAAAACTATATACATGCCTTATCCTTAACTTAAGGCCAACCAAATACAAGTGGCTCGGAGGGTGGATATCTGCACCAACATAGGCCCTGGCCTGGAACACAATTGTCCAGCCAGGGCACAGTTCTGGAGGATGAGGATGAGGAAGAGGAGTAGGAGGAACGCTGGGGGATACAGAGAACACAGACGATATACCTCCCTCAAAGACAATAGCTTGTCCTTGCCTCTGGGAAGGCTGGCAGACATGATCGACTACATGCTGCAGTGCCTGCGCAACGACCGCCCAGTTACTGCCACATTCTAACTTTTGCTGGTTACTGGGTGGCCACCCTGCTGCATCCCCGTTACAAGGACAACGTACCGTCCTTAATTCCCTCACTGGAGTGTAATAGGAAGATGAGCCCGCTAGTAGACATGCTGCTAATGGCATTCACACCTGACACCGGGGACTCAGTGGAAGCACAAGGTGAAGGCAGAGGAGGAGAAAGAATTTGCCAATGCAGCTGGGTCACCAGCAATACCTCAGAAGGCAGGGTTAGCATGGGCAAAATATGGAAACGCTTTGTCATCACGTCACAACAACCTGCACCACCAACAGATCTGGAACATCTTAGCAGGAGGCAGCATTTCAGCAACATGGTGGAACAGTACACATACTGACTGATGGGTCTGCCTAGGGGAATAGCTACAGGGGAATCAGGGGAAGCAACTGCTTTGGGGCCGGGACCTAGAAAGGGCCCATCCAGGAGGAGGACTAACAGTATTATACAATGAAATTATATACAGTGGCAGTATAGACAGTGTAGAAAGCGAATGGAACGGCTGCTGGGACTGGTCTGAGAGAGCGATGTTTAGTAGACACAGGCATGGCGGCATGAAAGGAAGGGGTTTGCGCAAAAATTACTGGGGGAGGGGGGCCCCATTCAAAAATTTGCTGTGGTGCCGAAGTATTTCTAGCTACACCACTGGGTCTGCCCCATTCAACTTCTGGGTCATCAAATTGGGCACATGTCCTGAGGTTGCCCTTTACGCCTTGGAGGTGCTGGCCTACCCTGCAGCCACTGTATTGTCTTAACGTGTGTTTAGCATGGCTGGTGGCATTATCACAGACAAGCACAGCCACAGACAATGTGGGCAAGCTTAAGTTTATTAAAAAGAACCAGGCATTAATCCCACCGGACTTGTTTGTACCTTATGCAGAATAGACATGTATACCGGCCTCACCCAACCACTGTTATACTACCGTGCACTTACACTTTGTTTTATTTTTTATATTTTCCCAATGTTTTGGGGTCTACACTAATTTATTTAAAAAAATAAAAAACTAATTATTGGCGACTACCTTTGGCTTCACAGCCCAAAAAGGCTTTATTTCATGCCAGAATGTAACTGCCAATTGTAAGTTCCCTGTCAGTTATGCAATGCAGGGGTTTGTACCTGGCAAAAATGGTAATATTTTACCCAACAATTTAAAATCTATCCTTTGCAGGACACTATTAAATTTGGCCAGCCACAGCTGGAACCACTGATTAACGGTATTGCTATTTTGGCAATTGAATTTCATCCCAGAACAAAATCTATCCTTTGCCGGACACTATTAAACTTGGCCAGCCACTGCTGGGACACCAGATTTAGGGGATTGCTATTTTGCCAATTGAATTTCACCCCAGAACAAAATCTACCCTTTGCCGGACACTATTAAACTTGGCCAGCCACAGCTGAAACCACTGATTTACGGTATTGCTATTTTGGCAATTAAATTTCACCCCAGAAAATAATATATCCTTTGACGGACACTATGAAACTTGTCCAGTCACAGCTAGAACACCAAATTTACAGTATTTCTATTTTTGCAACTGAATTTCACCCCAGAAAATAATATATCCTTGAGACAGACACTATGAAACTTGTCCAGTCACAGCTGGAACACCAGATTTACGGTATTTCTATTTTTGCAACTGAATTTAACCCCAGAAAATAATGTATCCTTTGACGGACACTATGAAACTTGTCCAGTCACAGCTGGAACACCAGATTTACGGTACTTCTATTTTTGCAACAGAATTTCACCCCAGAAAATAATATATCCTTTGATGGACACTATGAAACTTGTCCAGTCACAGCTGGGACACCAGATTTAGGCGTTTGCTATTTTGGCAATTTAATTTCACCACAGAAAAAAATCTATCCTTTGCCAGACAGCAGACAGTATTACACTTGGCTAGCCACAGCTGGAACACCAGATTTAGCTCCTCAATAAAATATAGAAATTTCTATCCTGAGTTTCTAGGGGTGACAATAAGCACAGCAAAGCCCCTGATGTAGGATACAGCAAAAAAAAAAAAAAAAAAACTAGTATTGATGGATTGATGGACTTGGTGACACAAAATGGCCACCAGTCACCCCAGAAAAAAGTGACAAAAAACACTCTGTGCAGCCTAAAAACCAGTGAGCAATTAACTAGCAGAAGTTGAATGATTCACAGCTGTAGATCGATCACTTCATTAGGTGTTTTTGCTGAGTTTTCCCTGCCTAATCTCGCCCTCACAGCAGCTGCATCCTATCCCTACACTAATCAGAGCAGAGTGACGTGCGGCACTACATGACTCCAGCTTAGATAGAGGCTGGGTCACATGCTGCACTTGGCCAATCACAGCCATGCCATTAGTAGGCATGGCTGTGATGGCTTCTTAGGGCAAGAAGTAAAACGCTAGCTGATTGGCTGCTGTGCAGCCCTTCAGAAAGCGGGAAGAAATCGCCAAACAACGGACCCGAACCCAAACTTTTTTGAAAATGTTCGGGTCCGGGTCTGTGTCCCGAACACCCCAAAATCTCGGTACGAACCCGAACTATACAGTTCGGGTTCGCTCAACTCTATGACCTTTCTCTGTTCTTAATAATTGGTCCAACATATAGTAACATAGCAACATAGTATATAAGACCGAAAAAAGACATTTGTCCATCCAGTTCGTGCTGTTTCCTACAAGTTGATCCAGAGGAAAGCAAAACCCCCCTGTGAGGCAGAAGCCAATTTTTCCCACTTAAGGGGAAAAAATTCCTTCCCGACTCCAATCAGGCAATCAGAATAACTTCCTGGATCAATGACCCCTCTCTAGTAGCTATAACCTGTAATATTATTATATGGTGGTGGAGTTTCAATGGGTGGAAATGTCGCATATCAGCCGATTTTGGGGAACACCATTCTGCCTTTGCAGCTCAAGGAGGGTGTGCCTTGCAGTGTAAGAGTTGCTGAAGTGCATGCACAGTTTTCTGGCTATTTTCATGATGTCTTGCAGATGGGTAGAAGACTTCAGTAACCTCTTTACAATCAAATTAAACACTTGCGCAATGCAGGGTGCAAGGCTCATCCTTCAGTGATGCAGCGCGGACACCATGTTTTTCCCGTTGTTGGTGACCATGGTTCCGTTTTTGAGTTGTCGAGGAGTTGTCGAGGAGAAAGCCAGGATTCGATTTCTTGATGACAGATGCTGAGCAGTTCCTCCCCTGTGTGACTCCGTTCGCCCAGGCACACTAGGTGCAGAACATCGTGACAGCACATTTATTTATACACCACAAAAATGTTTATAAGACTTACATACAGTATAGTTCCTATTAATACATCACATAAATGGCTGTATCACACAGCACTTGCACCCCAATAGCAAGCAAGGTTTGTTCTCCTTTTATAGTGTAGATAAGGCCTCCCTACCCTTTCCCTACACCTTGAATCATCTTTCCCTGAACTTGTAAATCTTTTTTGGAGCACAATCTATTACTGTCCCTAGTGCCTGTCACGTCTCTTCCTGCACTAAGTGCACTGGAAAATGGCTAAATCCAAGATGGCTGAAGCTATTTATAGGGCTGTGACATGAAAGGGGCTGGCTATTACCATGAAGCGTGAGAAAATTCGACTTCGGTGCAAAACAAATTTTTCCTGAAATTCGGATCGAATTTCACTTCGTCAACTTCGATTCGCTCATCTCTAAACATGAGTATAACAATGCCATTTTTGTGGTGAAAACTTTTTGAACTTAAGGGTCTGATGCAGTAATGAATTCATTAACACAGATATAGCAACACAATGTTTTAAAATGTCTTTGAACTTTGCATTCAATAATACGCGTATAAAAATGGCGTTATTGCCTTAAAATCCTTTTGCTATAAAGAACATTATCTTGCAGTAATATGCAATGTGTTTAATAACATGCGTATTATAATATCTTTATTGCCTTAAAATGCTTTTTCTATACTGCAACTCGTTTAATAACATGGGTATAATAATGGAGTTATTGCCATAAAATGCTTTTGTTATAATGCAACACACTTAATAACACGTGTATAATGATGGTGTTATTGCCATAAAAAGATATCTGTTCATGTACAGAAAAAATGTTTTTATTTCAGTGGATTTTGTAATGCAGAACTAGCTGCCAACCAGCAGCTGTATTAAAAACACAACTGGATAACCAGTCCCTAACTCCCTCAAAGCTTTCCTTGATTAAATTCCCTAAAATCTACCTAATTATATATCCATGTTTTCTCTCTATAGTGTCCATATCACACTAAATTAGTAGCTTGCCACATGACACTGCCGCATGACACCCTACCAGGTCAGAATTCTAAACACTGAATGGCGTTCTATGACGCTCTCAGCAAAGGACCCTGCTGAATTCTTCACCTGACTGGCTGATAAGACTGTCTGCTTCTGAGCCAGGGAAAGCCCTCCCCCCACTACCAGTGTCATATGATCCTCCATCTTCTCCGTCCCTCATGATTTTTCCCACCAATATCCACAGTAAAAATGATGCTGGGCACAGTTTTTATGTTATTCATCTGAAATGAATCAGAAATCTTCAGATTTGTTTGGCAGATATTATTTTTTTTAATTCATAATGAATCCTATTTGTTTAGAATTGATTCACTCATCTTTACCATAATTATAAAAAAGCAACTTTACCATACACAAAAATACAGCATAAGACATACATTTCTGATTGTATACTGGTTATATAATTTTAAGGTCATTATTATGTATATTATAGAGATTAAATTTTTATGACAGAAAGAGATAATAGTTTCCTATTTTATTTTGTTCTATAGGTTAAATAAGGCTCCAGAAAAGGAAGAGAAGAAAGAAATTGTGCCTCTACAGACAGTACCCACAAACCCTGTACGTGTGGCCATTTGATATCAGTGGTGCCAATGAAGCTTGCCTAAAAGATCACTCTAATGCTGCCAGAATACTAAGTACATGGGTACATATGGGTGCTTCTGAGAACTGAAGAGAATACAATCTGAGAAGGGACTGGGTCTTCTTTAGAACCCTAAAACATACCAAGGCTTCCCAACCGGTGGCATAATGCCAGTGTAGCATTGGCTAAATGACTTGTCCAAGTAAAAGAAGACAAATAAAAGACTGATGTATAATAGATATTTTCAGTACCATAACGCAAGGAGGCTATAGCTCTTATGCTAAATCTTTAATTGTGATTTTCACTAATTAAAAATAGGAACAAAATCCAAATGCCAGGTCAGGAGAGCAGCAAAAAATAGAGCTAGACATTGAAACAGATCATCATTTGGGTGGCCTATAGGTAGGAGATCCCATTTCGTCTAATCACAAACTACATTTCTGTCTGGAAATAAAGTAGACATTTTTACAAAAAACTAAAGCCTATGCATAAGTAGCTCATAACTTGTACTGGAAAATTTATGAATGATATATAGGTTTTAGTGATGTACTATGCACAGACAATAGTGAGCGATATCTGGATCCCATAAGGACAAATGACTAGAGCCCCAAATTCCTTGATTATGTCCAATTGGTGGACTCCCGAGAAAGGCTGCTATACTTCTTCTTAAAGGGATTCTGTCATAAGGATTTTAGCAACAGAGCTTTTCACATTGACACATTAGTCTCCTCGATTTAGTTTAAAATATACTAGTCTTACTGTCATATGTCATTTCTGCAAAAAATCGCTTTTATTCATATGCAAATTACCCCTCTAAACAGCCCAAGGGGCTGTACCTCTGGCGGTTGGACCCAAGCCGCACCTATTCTCTTGGAGCCCAGCACCGCCCCACTGCAAATTATTCACTCTTTTCATCGCTGACGTCTTTGTTCTGTAATCTCGCGCATGTGTCCTGGATCCACTCTTTAGCGCCCGTGCGGTGTCCTGGCAGCAGCGTCAGAGAACAAAGCGTTTCGCTCGACCCAGAAAATAAGAGCAGAGGGGTGTGAGATCCCTGACAGGCAGAGGACCGAGGTGCAGGAGAGGAGGAACGCTGGCAGCTGGCGCATGCGCGCTTCGTTCGCTGAGGCTGATGCCAGGACACCGCACGGGCATTAACAAGTGGATCCAGGGCTCATGCACGAGATTACAGCGCACTAGAACAATGACATTAGTGATGAAAGGAGAGAATAATTTGCAGTGGGGCGATGCTGGGCTCCAAGAGAATGGGCGTGGCTGGGCTCCAACCACCAGAGGGACAGCCCCTTGGGCTCCTTAGAGAGGTAATTTGCATATGAATAAAAGTGATTATTTTTACAAAAATGACAAGACATATTGCAGTAAGACTAGTATATTTTAAACTAAATCCTTTATTCATAATGATTCATTAATTTTGTGGGTCTAAGGCACTAAGGCCAGGTGTAACAACCACAGTACCTCTGTACCTTCTATCATTATGCCAATTGCTTTTGTAAAATGAAAGCAGCTCATTGCCTTAAAAATACTTTTCATTTTCTGAGTGAAACTTTGCATCTCTTATGCAACAACTGGGTTCCTGACAGCAATACTATCTGTGCTGCCCTGGTGGTCCACCTGCACAAAGAAGACTGTTAAGCCTGCATCATTTTTATTCATAAAAATCAATCTGGTAAGAAGCCACTGTTCCCACTTTCACAAAGCTCTAAGCATCTGATGGTGTTGTTTAGTGAGTAATTCAGCAATTCATTGAACGCATAAAGGGACAGAATGTATGTTCAAATTCTGAAATTTATGTGTCTAGATAAACATCCCATAGACGTTAGATGGTTGGCCAGTCCCACTGACATTATTGTAAAGTGTATAGGCCTTTTTAGAAAAAGAAATGTGATATTAATATTAGTACTCAACTGAAAGGATGATGTATTTTATACTATCAGGAAGTGTTTTTAAAATCTATCCATGCATTTGGGGGAAATTTTTTATCATTGCATTTACTGATTTTGGCCTAAAAATATTTTTTCAGTGTATCAGTGTTCAGTGCAGATAATTTCCTTCTGGTTTAGACAATGTGTTAATGTGAGCTGCTCTGATGGCTTGATCTGTAGCCCTTATCTCTGAACTCCTGACAGCTCATTAACATGCATTGCAGCTAAATTCTTATCAAACTTAGCGCTCATGCACACGCCCGTTGCTGATTTTTAGGTCCACAAAACACAGATCCACAATACATGGATACCGTCCAAGAGCCTGCCCAATTTTAATTTTCACCTGCAGAAATGTCCTATTCTTGTCCGCAAAACAGACAAGAAAAGGATATGTTCTTTTTTTTTTTTTTTGCAGGTAACAACACACACATCTTTTGCGGCTCCATTGAAGTGAATGGTGTGCATCAAATCCGCAAAAAATGCAGATCAGATGCTGACAAAAACCGTGTGCATGAGCCCTTATAAGAATTCAACTATGATGAGTTTTTATGAACTGTCAGGAAAGTACATATTAGGGCTACAGATCTAGCCATCAGAGGAGCACTCTGATGGATTCAGTGTAAAACAGAAAAAAATTAATTGAAAGTGAAGGCTGTAGAACAAAAACGGCTTAAAATGTTTAATAAAGAACAATTCAAAAATTATTTTTAGCTGAAAAGAAGTAAAATGCAATGATAAAAAGAAATTGTCCCCAAAGATGTTCATAGCCTTTAAGTGTCAGCAAATACAATGATGAGTATACAGAATATCAAACAAAAAAGAAGAAGAGAAAAGATATAGTGGCAATTATCTGCAAAAAGACAAAAAGGAGAACGTAAGTGTTAAGGCCCTTTACATGTGCCAATACTCGTTCCTGATAACAGCCTTGTGTAAAGGTGTCACAGATCACCCAATAAACAAGCAAACATTTGTTGAGTCCGGCACCAACATAATCCTTTGTGAGCAGGACAGCACTTTGCTGCCCAGAAACAACAAATCTGTATTGAATCTGTAGCAATTGTTCATCCCTATACAGTGGAGGTGATAATCTTGATTATAATTTATTGCCATAGTATTTACAGTATATGTTTCTGGCATGTTTGAAACAGCACCATCGGGTACTAAGTAATGTACATTCAGTAACAGTAACTGGCCACAGTAACTCAGCCGTAAAGTGCTGTGCTAAGAGGCTTTTTAAAATCTAGTCAATAAGAAGTCAGTAAGAGGCTATTTAAAATAAAGTCAATTTTAAACATTTCGATCATCACAAACTTGAATTGGGTGAAATTAATGAAAAACAATGCCCACCCCCATTGTCTGGAAAAAAAAATCAGCTGCGTTTGAAATTTTTGTTTGAAAACATATCCACAGAACATTCCCAAAAAGATAAGTCGCACCTTGCCCACTGTCACATTGAACATGCATGTCTAGTATGAATGACTGCAAATTCCAATATGGACTAAAATATGTATGACTGCAATGTTGGAATGATATTACATCAGACAAATTTTCATTCAGAGGATGTCCAACCATAAGGTTACTTCTATCTAATGTGTATGGTCAGCTTAAAGAGGACCTTTCACCACTCCTGACATGCCTTTTTTAATAGTTTCATGCATTCCCCATGTAATTCACTCCTCGAACATCTATCCTTTTGGCTCTATATTGTGTCATTCCTTTATTATTTCTACTAGAAGTTATGAATGAATTGCTAGCAGTCTGAAGTAAGGGTACAGAGAGGTGGTAACCAGTTGGGGGGGGGGGGGTGTACCTGCACAGTCTGTAAATGGCAGCACTGATTGGATAGATTGAGTCTGTGCAGGGACATGCCCCCAACTTGTTACCACCCCTCTGTACCCTTAATGCAGACTACTAGCATTCATAACCTCTGGTAGAAATAATAAAGGAATGGCACAACGTGGAGTCATAAAAATAGATTTCCAGAATTGTTATTACATGGGGAATGCATGAAGCTATTAAAACAGGCATATCATGAGGGATAAAGGGTCCTCTTAAAGGTCTTCTCTACGTACTTCAGATGTTTAGTTCTTTTTCTGAAAACTTTACATGGGATCTAAATTACACTCACATTCACTCAAAGTAGAAAAAAAAAGTTTGTAGACATGATTTTGCAAAGCACACATATAATTCAGTTGTATTTTGGATGTCCATGGAGAATTTAATATTGTTAAGCTACATAAATAGATGCACGTATAACTGCTGCAATGTAACTAATGAAATGAATAAATAAATAAATAACATATATGATGTGTATTAATTGATAATGGATTTTATTAAAGGGTTCTTATAAGAATAGGCCATTGTCCACAGGTATTTTGAAAATACTGTACTGTGTTTCTGGAGTTACTATAGCCTCCACAGAGAGATTTCATCAGTGTTTAGGCAGCTTTTACATGGATGCAACTGTTTTTGGTTCTACATACTTGTCAGCATTTATGGGTCATTTATAAAACTGGCTTAGAACTTAGTTACCAATAGCAATTAATCAGATTTCACCTTTCATTTTCCAAAGGAGCTGTGAAAAATGAAAGGTGGAATTTGATTGGCTGCTATGGGCAACTAAGCCAGTTCTACTTTACACCAGATAAATGACCCCATTAGATCCCAAATCATAGGACAGTTGAGACCCCATGATTTCTGTGTACACCCCTGTTTTCCTTATATCACTGGCAGATACGTACAAATGTCTGCATTACACAGTACCTCATATTTTTGCATTTTTTGTACCCTGTGAACTGCCTCTGAACACGATGCAATAATGTATTCCGTAGTTTTATTTGGCAAATGAATGAAATGGATAGTAAGTATTCTGCCATATTCCACTTAATCCACTCATTTTACCATTAGACACAGTTCAAATTCTCATATTTCCTTGACCAACATTTTGGTGTCTGCAACTAAAATCTCATTGGAGCGTCTAATATAGTATCATTAATCTAAGTGGACTATCCGCTATACAGACAATGAATTGGAAATTACTGTTTGTGGTTCGCAAAACAGACATGGTCATGTGAATGTGGCTGAATGGAGCCATGAGACAACCCCTTTAATTGAGCGAAAAAACATAAACGTGTGTAAGGAGGTTGGTAGGGCCCTTACTAAAATAGTCTCTTTGGCCCTTGTGTGGCCCTATGGGTGGCTCCCATTCTATGATGGTGGAAGGAACGCATACAGACACAGTTGCTGCTTGCAATAAGAATAAGAATCAACTCTAGTGTACTCAATTATTCCACATTGATCTGGCGCTAAATCAACTATGCTATACTCAACACTGCTACATTGAACCTGCCTCTACATTAATCTACTACACAGCTCAGTAGCACCTGTTCTTCCACTCTGCTTCATCACTGCACATCCACAGCTCAGTATCAGCACCGCCACCACCATCTGTGTTTATGACCTGCCGCGCCAGCACAACCTGTCTATGCGGAATATGGCCTGCTCTTCCAGACCAGACACTTTAGTGGACCCACCTGGCAGTGGCAGGATGAAGATGGTTGACCAGCTCTAGACCAGGCCATTTACTTCGCTTCCTGACAAGACTCATTTTCTATTTCTTTAGCATGTGTCTTAGAAAGTCCTAACTTTTTTTCCGTTCGGTTGTGCAAATATTTTTTTACTTTTTTGGGTGACACCCAGGGCTTTCTTTTGTCACGGTCGTGTCTGTGACAGGGACCAGAAGATCGAGGAGACTGGCTGTACGTGATTCACAGCCTGTTTGGTTTCACTTTGCTGTGTTGTTGCTGGGGATGACCACACCTCTTGTCTCAGGTGTAGCTTAAGTAGTCATTCCTTCTCCTCTATTTGGTCTGGCCTCACCCATCATGTTATGCGGTTTATATCTCCTTTTGGCTGTGGAAGCGCTGGTGTTGGTTCTCCTTGGAGTTCCTGATTGTCCGCATACTTCGGAGTTAAGTGCGCCTGAGGGCGCTTCACTGGCTGTACTCAGCTGGGAAGGAACAGGTCACCTGTTTTCCTGACTCTGCTTCTAGGGCCCTGTAGGGTAAGACAGGGCCTTAGGTTCCTGAGTATGAACATTCCTACCATCAAGGTCTGTTCATACTGTTAGCAGTCAGGGCTCGGCGTAGGGACTCACTAGGTGTGACCATTTCCCTTTTCCTAGGTTCTAGGCCTAACACCTTTTCCCTTTCCATCTATGTTCAGTGTGGAGTGTATTTACCGGGACATTATCAACCACCACAAGCAGTCATTTTTGTCTGTGTCAGGGAGGCTATGGATCCTATTGCTGCACTGGCTAGACAATTGCAAGGTCTGTCTTTGGAGGTGGCTGACCTCCTTTCATGCCCTGCCCTGTAAAGGTGCGGAGGTCTGTCAGACTGGCTGCACATGTCTGACTTCTCTGTTTGTTTTGGTTTGAGCTGGATCCCCTTTCCCTCAGGTGTACTAGGTTTGATCGTTACTGAGGCTATTTATCCCTCCTCCTCCCAGTGGCCTGTGCGGGTTATAGTTCTTTCCTGTGAGCTCTGGATGTGTGGTGGATCGTCTGCTCCAGCTCTGCTCTAGATAAGTCTTTTTCGGTATTTCTTATTGTGTCTCTTATCTAGGCCTCTAGGGAGACACTTGCTTCCGTCGGCTTTGAAGAAGCAGGTTGTCTCTTCCCTTTTTCCTACTGCTTAGGGTTTGCGCAGGGTGTTTAGTCTTAGGCACGAGGGCATGTGCATATATACCATTAGGGTATGCACATGGGCACAGCAGTTTAGGGAAAACTTTTAGGGATTGTTAGGAGGTGACCCTTTTCTCCCTAGCTTTTGGGCCTAGTCATTTGTTCTGTTTGTCTGTGTTTGGTTATTTCCCCACTTGCCTACCTATCGTGACATCTCCGCACACAGATCCAGGGATCACAGGCTGCTGGTGTCAGTAGTACTTACCAGGCCTGTCCTGAACCTAAGGTTGCACTTCCGGACAGGTTTTCAGAGGGGATTGACAACTTCATTCGGTTCAGAGAGTCGTGTAAGATGTAATTTAAGTTATGCCTGCTTTCATCTGCGAATGAGAGTAAAAGAGTTGGTATTATTATTTCGCTGCTTAAAGGGGATGCACAGTCTTGGGCTTTTTCTCTGCCGACCCTCCGGTCGGTAGATGATTTTTTCAGAGATCTAGGTCTTATCTACAATGATCCGGATAGGACCTCTCTGACCGAGACCAAGTTGCGTGGTTTGCGGTAGGAAGAGCGCTCTGCAAAGATTTATTGCTCTGAATTTAGGAGATGGGCTACGGATACAGAGTGGAATGATCCAGCTCTCCATAGTCAATTCTGTCAGGGATTGTCTGAGAGGCTAAAGGATGCCTTGGCCTATTAAGTTAGCTTTTGAGGAGTGGCGTCATTGGTTAGAAGGAGCTATTCATTCTATTACTGTGCTTACTGACCACAAAAATCTGGCTTATCTAGAGGCGGCTAAGCGACTGAACCCAAGGAAGGCCAGATGGTCGTTCTTTTTCACCAATTTAATTTCATCGTCACCTACCGCCCTGGGGTTCAAGGCTGATGCTTTTTTGCGTAGCTTCCTAGGGGGAGGGGGTGATTCGGAAGATCCTGGTCCGATATTGTCTGAAGGGCTAGTTATATCCGCCCTATATCCCAACCTTGGGGCAGAGGTGTTAGAGGCCCAGGAGATGCAACGGATTCTTGTCCTCCGGGGAAGTTGTTTGTTCCTTCTGAATTATGTCACAAGGTGTTCGAGGAACATCACTATATGGTTCTCATCGGACACCCTGGGAGCAGATCCACTGTCGATCTCATCTCTCGTAGATTCTGCTGGCCCGTTTTGTGTTGAGGACTATGTGTCGGCTTGTAGTACTTGTGCACATGCTAAGGTGACACATACTCGCCTTCCGGATTTTTACTACCATTGCCCATCCCGTCCAGACCTTGGACTCATTTGTCCATGGATTTTATCACAGATTTGCCTAATTCTTCATTAAAAACTGTGATTTTGGTGGTTGTTGATCGCTTTAGTAAGATGGCACACTTTATAGCATTGCCAGGTGTACCTAATGCTAAAACTCTTGCACAAGTGTTTGTCAATAACATCGTGAAATTACATGGTATTCCTTGATGTGGTGCCTGATAGGGGACTCAGTTTGTTTCCAAATTCTTGAAGGCGTTCTGTACTCGTCTGAGGGTACAAATGTCATTCTCTTCGGCCTTTTTATTCCCAGTGGAATGGACAGACTGAATGCACTAACCAGAATCTGGAGACTTATTTGAGATGTTTTGTCTCGGAGAACCAGGAGGAGTGGTCTTCATTTTTGTCTTTAGCCGAATTTGCCATAAACAACCATAGACAGGAGTCTACTGATAAATCACCTTTTTCAGGGGCATATGGGTTCCACCCGCAATTTGGCACATTTTCTGGTACGGAAAATTCTAGTATACCGGAAGAGAAACTATTTTCCTCTTCTTTGTCATCTATTTAGCAGGAGATTCAAAATAAATAATCCCAAAAAAAATGGTCAATAAGTATAAACGTATGGCTGACAAGAGACATATGAATGGCCTGGACTAAGAGTGGGTGATTCTGTGTGGCTGTCCACAAGAAACATTAAGTTGAAAGTAGAGATGAGCGAACACCTGGAAGTTCGGGAAGTTCGGCCTAGCTTCCCGAAAATGTTCGGGTTCGGGATCCGAACTCGACCCGAACTTTATCCCGAACCTGAACCCCATTGAAGTCAATGGGGACCCGAACTTTTAGGCATTAAAAAAGCTGTAAAATAGTCCAGGAACGAGCTAGAGGGCTGCCAAAGGCAGCAAAATGTAGGTAAATCCCCTGCAAACAAATGTGGATAGGGAAATGAATTAAAATCAAATAAATAAAATTTAACCAATATCAATTGGAGAGAGGTCCCACTGCAAGGAATCATGCGTCATATCACCCAACACTGGAGAAGGCCACTTTCAGTTATTTTGACCCAGCACCCAGATAGAGGAGAGAGGTCCCACAGCAAGGAATCATGCGTCATATCACCCACCACCGGAGAAGGCCACTCTCAGTTATTTCAGCCCAGCACCCAGACAGAGGAGAGAGGTCCAACAGCAAGGAATCATGCGTCATATCACCCACCACCGGAGAAGGCCACTCTCAGTTATTTCGGCCCAGCACCCAGACAGAGGAGAGAGGTCCCACAGAAAGGAATCATGCGTCATATCACCCACCACCGGAGAAGGCCACTCTCAGTTATTTCGGCCCAGCACCCAGACAGAGGAGAGAGGTCCCACAGAAAGGAATCATGCGTCATATCACCCACCACCGGAGAAGGCCACTTTCAGTTATTTCGGCCCAGCACCCAGACAGAGGAGAGAGGTCCCACAGCAAGGAATTATGCGTCATATCACCCACCACCGGAGAAGGCCACTCTAAGTTATTTCGGCCCAGCACCCAGACAGAGGAGAGAGGTCCCACAGCAAGGAATCATGCGTCATATCAACCACCACCGGAGAAGGCCACTTTCAGTTATTTCGGCCCAGCACCCAGACAGAGGAGAGAGGTCCCACAGCAAGGAATCATGGTCATATCAACCACCACCGGAGAAGGCCACTCTCAGTTATTTCGGCCCCACCACTCAGACATAGGAGAGGTTCATTCAACTTTGGGTTGCACCGCAAGATCATGGTAAAGTTAAAAAAAATGAGGATTCAATAAAGAAGTGCCCCGGAGTACAAGAATACATGGTTGAGGGGGAGGCAGTTATAAATGTCTATTCTGCACAAGGGAGGCACAGGTCCTGTGGGATCCATGCCTGGTTCATTTTTATAAACATCAGCTTGTCCACGTTGGCTGTGGACAGGCGGCTGCGTTTGTCAGTAATGACGCCCCCGGCCGTGCTGAATACACGTTCAGACAAAACGCTGGCCGCCGGGCAGGCCAGCACCTCCAAGGCATAAAATGCTAACTCTGGACACGTGGACAATTTGGAGACCCAGAAGTTGAATGGGGCCGAACCATCAGTCAGTACTTGGAGGGGTGTGCACACATACTGTTCAACCATGTTAGTGAAATGCTGCCTCCTGCTAACACGTTCCATATCAGGTGGTGGTGCAGTTAGCTGTGGCGTGGAGACAAAACTTTTCCACATTTCTGCCATGCTAACCCTGCCCTCAGAGGAGCTGGCCGTGACACAGCTGCGTTGGCGACCTCTTGCTCCTCCTTTGCCTTCGCCTTGGGCTTCCACCTGTTCCCCTGTGACATTTGGGAATGCTCTCAGGAGCGCCTCTACCAGCGTTCGCTTGTACTCGCGCATCTTCCTATCACGCTCCAGTGCAGGAAGTAAGGTGGGCACATTGTCTTTGTACCGGGGATCCAGCAGGGTGGCAACCCAGTAGTCCGCACACGTTAGAATGTGGGCAACTCTGCTGTCGTTGTGCAGGCACTGCAGCATGTAGTCGCTCATGTGTGCCAGGCTCCCCAGAGGTAAGGGCAAGCTGTCCTCTGTGGGAGGCGTATCGTCATCGTCCTCCGTATCCCCCCCAGCCATGCACCAGTGATGGGCCTGAGCTGTGTCGGGTGCCACCCAACTGTGAACCTGCTTCATCCTCATCCTCCTCCACCTCCTCCTCATCCTCCTCGTCCTCCAGTAGTGGGCCCTGGCTGGCCACATTTGTACCTGGCCTCTGCTGTTGCAAAAAACCTCCCTCTGAGCCACTTCTAACAGACTGAACAGACTGGCCTGAAAGTGCTAAAAATGACCCCTCATCCCCCTCCTCCTCCTCCAGGGCCACCTCCTCTTCCATCATCGCCCTAAGCATTTTCTCAAGGAGACATAGAAGTGGTATTGTAACGCTGATAACGGTGTCATCGCCACTGGCCATGTTGGTGGAGTACTCGAAACAGCGCAACAGGGCACACAGGTCTCGCATGGAGGGCCAATCATTGGTGGTGAAGTGGTGCTGTTCCGCAGTGGGACTGACGCGTGCGTGCTGCAGCTGAAACTCCACTATGGCCTGCTGCTGCTCGCACAGTCTCTCCAGCATGTGCAAGGTGGAGTTCCACCTGGTGGGCACGTCGCATATGAGGCAGTGAGCGGGAAGGCCGAGTTACGCTGTAGCACAGACAGGCGAGCAGCAGCAGGATGTGAACGCCGGAAGCGCGCACAGACGGCCCTCACTTTATGCAGCAGCTCTGACATGTCGGGGTGGTTGTGAATGAACTTCTGCACCACCAAATTCAGCACATGCGCCAGGCAAGGGATGTGCGTCAAACCGGGTAGTCCCAGAGCTGCGACGAGATTTCGCCCATTATCGCACACCACCAGGCCGAGCTTGAGGCCCACCGGCAGAAACCACTCATCAGTCTGTGGTTCAATACCCCGCCACAACT
The DNA here is from genome assembly GCA_033119425.1 of Bufotes viridis. Classification (NCBI taxonomy): domain Eukaryota; kingdom Metazoa; phylum Chordata; class Amphibia; order Anura; family Bufonidae; genus Bufotes; species Bufotes viridis. The sequence continues at coordinate 41,601,322 of CM065598.1, read as the reverse complement.
CCTGCGCGGTGTGGGGCCTGTCCCCCAAACATATGAGTTTCAGAATGGCCTGCTGACGTTTACCCCGGGCTGTGCTGAAGTTGGTGGTGAAGGTGTGTGGCTGACTGGATGAGCTGGTGGAAGCAGAGGAGGAGGAAGCCGAGTAGGAGGAGAAGGCTACATGAGGCAAGAGTGATGCCCTGCGATCCTTGGCGGCGAAAGGACATGTGCCAAGGAACTCTCCGCCTGCGGCCCAGCCGCCACTACATTTACTCAGTGTGCAGTTAGGGAGATATAGCGTCCCTGGCCGTGCTTACAGGTCCACATATCTGTGGTTAGGTGGACCTTGCCACAGATGGCATTGCGCCAGTGCACACTTGATTTTATCGGATACTTGGTTGTGCAGGGAAGGCACGGCTGTCTTGGAAAAGTAGTGGCGGCTGGGAACAACATACTGTGGGACAGCCATGGACATCAGCTGTTTGAAGCTGTCTATGTCCACCAGCCTGAATAACAGCATTTCAAAGGCCAGTAGTTTAGAAATGCTGGCATTCAGGCCCAGGGCTCGAAGGTGGCTAGGTGGGAATTTACGCTTTCTCTCCAAGGTTTGTGAGATGGAGAGCTGAACGCTGCCGTGTGACATGGTGGAGATGCTTGGTGACGCAGGTGGTGTTGTCGGTGGCACATCCTCTGTTTGGTGGGCAGCAGGTGCCAACATTCCTCCCGAGGCGAAGGAAGAGGCCGAGGCAGCAGCAGAAGAGGGAGCAGGGGAGCCAGAGTGAGTTCCTTTCTTTTAAGGTGTTTACTCCACTGCAGTTCATGCTTTGCATGTAGATTCCTGGTCATGCAGGTTGTGCAGTTAGCTGTGGCGTGGAGACAAAACTTTTCCACATTTCTGCCATGCTAACCCCTGCCCTCAGAGGAGCTGGCCGTGACACAGCTGCGTTGGCGACCTCTTGCTCCTCCTCTGCCTTCGCCTTGGGCTTCCACCTGTTCCCCTGTGACATTTGGGAATGCTCTCAGGAGCGCCTCTACCAGCGTGCGCTTGTACTCGCGCATCTTCCTATCACGCTCCAGTGCAGGAAGTAAGGTGGGCACATTGTCTTTGTACCGGGGATCCAGCAGGGTGGCAGCCCAGTAGTCCGCACACGTTAAAATGTGGGCAACTCTGCTGTCGTTGTGCAGGCACTGCAGCATGTAGTCGCTCATGTGTGCCAGGCTCCCCAGAGGTAAGGACAAGCTGTCCTCTGTGGGAGCGTATCGTCATCGTCCTCCCGTATCCCCCAGCCATGCACCAGTGATGGGCCTGAGCTGTGTCGGGTGCCACCCAACTGTGAACCTGCTTCATCCTCATCCTCCTCCACCTCCTCCTCATCCTCCTCGTCCTCCAGTAGTGGGCCCTGGCTGGCCACATTTGTACCTGGCCTCTGCTGTTGCAAAAAACCTCCCTCTGAGCCACTTCTAACAGACTGAACAGACTGGCCTGAAAGTGCTAAAAATGACCCCTCATCCCCCTCCTCCTCCTCCAGGGCCACCTCCTCTTCCATCATCGCCCCTAAGCATTTTCTCAAGGAGACATAGAAGTGGTATTGTAACGCTGATAACGGTGTCATCGCCACTGGCCATGTTGGTGGAGTACTCGAAACAGCGCAACAGGGCACACAGGTCTCGCATGGAGGGCCAATCATTGGTGGTGAAGTGGTGCTGTTCCGCAGTGGGACTGACGCGTGCGTGCTGCAGCTGAAACTCCACTATGGCCTGCTGCTGCTCGCACAGTCTCTCCAGCATGTGCAAGGTGGAGTTCCACCTGGTGGGCACGTCGCATATGAGGCAGTGAGCGGGAAGGCCGAGTTACGCTGTAGCACAGACAGGCGAGCAGCAGCAGGATGTGAACGCCGGAAGCGCGCACAGACGGCCCTCACTTTATGCAGCAGCTCTGACATGTCGGGGTGGTTGTGAATGAACTTCTGCACCACCAAATTCAGCACATGCGCCAGGCAAGGGATGTGCGTCAAACCGGGTAGTCCCAGAGCTGCGGCGAGATTTCGCCCATTATCGCACACCACCAGGCCGAGCTTGAGGCCCACCGGCAGAAACCACTCATCAGTCTGTGGTTCAATACCCCGCCACAACTCCTGCGCGGTGTGGGGCCTGTCCCCAAACATATGAGTTTCAGAATGGCCTGCTGACGTTTACCCCGGGCTGTGCTGAAGTTGGTGGTGAAGGTGTGTGGCTGACTGGATGAGCTGGTGGAAGCAGAGGAGGAGGAAGCCGAGTAGGAGGAGAAGGCTACATGAGGCAAAGAGTGATGCCCTGCGATCCTTGGCGGCGAAAGGACATGTGCCAAGGAACTCTCCGCCTGCGGCCCAGCCGCCACTACATTTACTCAGTGTGCAGTTAGGGAGATATAGCGTCCCTGGCCGTGCTTACAGGTCCACATATCTGTGGTTAGGTGGACCTTGCCACAGATGGCATTGCGCAGTGCACACTTGATTTTATCGGATACTTGGTTGTGCAGGGAAGGCACGGCTGTCTTGGAGAAGTAGTGGCGGCTGGGAACAACATACTGTGGGACAGCCATGGACATCAGCTGTTTGAAGCTGTCTATGTCCACCAGCCTGAATAACAGCATTTCAAAGGCCAGTAGTTTAGAAATGCTGGCATTCAGGCCCAGGGCTCGAAGGTGGCTAGGTGGGAATTTACGCTTTCTCTCCAAGGTTTGTGAGATGGAGAGCTGAACGCTGCCGTGTGACATGGTGGAGATGCTTGGTGACGCAGGTGGTGTTGTCGGTGGCACATCCTCTGTTTGGTGGGCAGCAGGTGCCAACATTCCTCCCGAGGCGAAGGAAGAGGCCGAGGCAGCAGCAGAAGAGGGAGCAGGGGGAGCCAGAGTGAGTTCCTTTCTTTTAAGGTGTTTACTCCACTGCAGTTCATGCTTTGCATGTAGATTCCTGGTCATGCAGGTTGTGCTAAGGTTCAGAACGTTAATGCCTCGCTTCAGGATCTGATGGCACAGCGTGCAAACCACTCGGGTCTTGTCGTCAGCACATTGTTTAAAGAAGTGCCATGCCAGGAAACTCCTTGAAGCTGCCTTTGGGGTGCTCGGTCCCTGGTGGTGGTGGCCAGTAGCAGGCGAACTCTCTTGGCGGCGGCTGGTCTGCTTTTTGCCCCCTGCTCGATCTTTTGCTACGCTGTTGGCTCGGTCTCACCACTGCCTCTTCCTCTGAACTATGAAAGTCAGTGGCACGACCTTCATTCCATGTGGGGTCTAGGACCTCATCGTCCCCTGCATTGTCTTCCACACAGTCTTCCTCCCTGACCTCCTGTTCGGTCTGCACACTGCAGAAAGACGTAGCAGTTGGCACCTGTGTTTCGTCATCATCAGAGACGTGCGGACTCCGATGAGGTGGTATTCCCATGTCCTCATCATCAGGAAACATCAGTGGTTGTGCATCAGTGCATTCTATGTCTTCCACCACTGGGAAGTGCTAGGTGGATTTCCTTGGGAAACCATGCCAGCAGAGTCTTCAAACAGCATAAGAGACTGCTGCATAACTTGAGGCTCTGACAGTTTCCCTGATATGCATGGGGGTGATGTGACAGACTGATGGGCTTGGTTTTCAGGTGCCACCTGTGCTCTTTCAGCAGAAGACTGGGTGGGAGATAATGTTGTGAACATGCTGGATCCACTGTCGGCCACCCAATTGACTAGCGCCTGTACCTGCTCAGGCCTTACCATCCTTAGAACGGCATTGGGCCCCACCAAATATCGCTGTAAATTCTGGCGGGTACTGGTACCTGAGGTAGTTGGTTCACTAGGACGTGTGGCTGTGGCAGAATGGCCACGTCCTCTCCCAGCACCAGAGGGTACACAAACACCACCACGACCGTGTCCGCGTCCCTTACTAGATGTTTTCCTCATTGTTACCGTTCACCAAGCACCACAATAAGAAAAAAAAATATTTGGCCCAATGTATTGATTTCAAATTCAGGCCTTTTTTTACAGGCACCTAACACTATCTGCCTATTTGTTTATGTAGCGTATTACACTAATCCAGGCACAGCAGTAACCACTAATTTAGGGGAATATCTCTTTTAGGGCTAGTATTTAGGCCCTGGATGAAAGGTATCCTTTTATGGACAGATTTACAATTGGCCTGCAACAGCTGGGACACCAGATTCAGAGTATTGCTATTTTGGCAAATTAATTTCACCCCAGAACAAAATATATGTTTTGGTGGACACTGTGAAACCTGGCCTGCAACAGCTGGGACACCAGATTCAGGGTATTGTTATTTTGGCAAGTGAATTACACCCCAGAACAAAATATATGTTTTGGCGGACACTATTATATTTTGCCAGCCACAGCTGAAACAACTGATTTATGGTATTGCTATTTTGCCAAGTGAATTACACCCCAGAACAAAATATATGTTTGGGCGTACACTATTATATTTTGCCAGCCACAGCTGAAACCACTGATTTATGGTATTGCTATTTTGGCAATTGAATTTCACCCCAGAACAAAATATATGTTTTGGCGGACACTATGAAACCTGGCCTGCAACAGCTGGGACATAAGATTCAGGTTATTGCTATTTTGACAGATTAATTTCACCCCAGAACAAAATATATGTTTTGGTGGACACTATGAAACCTGGCCTGCAACAGCTGGGACACCAGATTCAGGGTATTGCTATTTTGGCAAATTAATTTCACCCCAGAACAAAATACATGTTTTGGCGGACACTATGAAACCTGGCCTGCAACAGCTGGGACACCAGATTCAGGGTATTGCTATTTTGGCAAGTGAATTACACCCCAGAACAAAATATATGTTTTGGCGGACACTATTATATTTTGCCAGCCACAGCTGAAACCACTGATTTATAGTATTGCTATTTTGGCAATTGAATTTCACCCCAGAAAAAAATATATGTTTTGGCGGAAACTATTATATTTTGCCAGCCACAGCTGAAACCACTGATTTATGGTATTGCTATTTTGGCAATTGAATTTCACCCCAGACCAAAATATATGTTTTGGCGGACACTATGAAACCTGGCTTGCAACAGCTGGGACACCAGATTCAGTGTATTGCTATTTTGGCAGAATAATTTCACCCCAGAATAAAATATATGTTTTGGCGGACACTTTGAAACGTGGCCTGCAAAGCCTGGGACACCAGATTCAGGCTATTGCTATTTTGGCAAGTGAATTACACCCCAGAACAAAATATATGTTTTGGCGGACACTCTTATATTTTGCCAGCCACAGCTGAAACCACTGATTTATGGTATTGCTATTTTTGCAATTGAATTTCACCCCAGAACAAAATATATGTTTTGGCGGACACTATGAAACCTGGCCTGCAACAGATGGGACACCAGATTCAGTGTATTGCTATTTTGACAGATTAATTTCACCCCAGAACAAAATATATGTTTTGGTGGACACTATGAAACCTGGCCTGCAACAGCTGGGACACCAGATTCAGGGTATTGCTATTTTGGCAAATTAATTTCACCCCAGAACAAAATACATGTTTTGGCGGACACTATGAAACCTGGCCTGCAACAGCTGGGACACCAGATTCAGGGTATTGCTATTTTGGCAAGTGAATTACACCCCAGAACAAAATATATGTTTTGGCGGACACTCTTATATTTTGCCAGCCACAGCTGAAACCACTGATTTATAGTATTGCTATTTTGGCAATTGAATTTCACCCCAGAAAAAAATATATGTTTTGGCGGAAACTATTATATTTTGCCAGCCACAGCTGAAACCACTGATTTATGGTATTGCTATTTTGGCAATTGAATTTCACCCCAGACCAAAATATATGTTTTGGCGTACACTATGAAACCTGGCTTGCAACAGCTGGGACACCAGATTCAGTGTATTGCTATTTTGGCAGAATAATTTCACCCCAGAATAAAATATATGTTTTGGCGGACACTTTGAAACGTGGCCTGCAAAGCCTGGGACACCAGATTCAGGCTATTGCTATTTTGGCAAGTGAATGACACCCCAGAACAAAATATATGTTTTGGCGGACACTCTTATATTTTGCCAGCCACAGCTGAAACCACTGATTTATGGTATTGCTATTTTGGCAATTGAATTTCACCCCAGAACAAAATATATGTTTTGGCGGACACTATGAAACCTGGCCTGCAACAGATGGGACACCAGATTCAGGGTATTGCTATTTTGGCAAGTGAATTTCACCCCAGAACAAAATATATGTTTTGGCGGACACTATGAAACCTGGCCTGCAACAGCTGGGACATAAGATTCAGGTTATTGCTATTTTGACAGATTAATTTCACCCCAGAACAAAATATATGTTTTGGTGGACACTATGAAACCTGGCCTGCAACAGCTGGGACACCAGATTCAGGGTATTGCTATTTTGGCAAATTAATTTCACCCCAGAACAAAATACATGTTTTGGCGGACACTATGAAACCTGGCCTGCAACAGCTGGGACACCAGATTCAGGGTATTGCTATTTTGGCAAGTGAATTACACCCCAGAACAAAATATATGTTTTGGCGGAAACTATTATATTTTGCCAGCCACAGCTGAAACCACTGATTTATGGTATTGCTATTTTGGCAATTGAATTTCACCCCAGACCAAAATATATGTTTTGGCGTACACTATGAAACCTGGCTTGCAACAGCTGGGACACCAGATTCAGTGTATTGCTATTTTGGCAGATTAATTTCACCCCAGAATAAAATATATGTTTTGGCGGACACTATGAAACGTGGCCTGCAAAGCCTGGGACACCAGATTCAGGCTATTGCTATTTTGGCAAGTGAATTACACCCCAGAACAAAATATATGTTTTGGCGTACACTATGAAACCTGGCTTGCAACAGCTGGGACACCAGATTCAGTGTATTGCTATTTTGGCAGATTAATTTCACCCCAGAATAAAATATATGTTTTGGCGGACACTATGAAACGTGGCCTGCAAAGCCTGGGACACCAGATTCAGGCTATTGCTATTTTGGCAAGTGAATTACACCCCAGAACAAAATATATGTTTTGGCGGACACTCTTATATTTTGCCAGCCACAGCTGAAACCACTGATTTATGGTATTGCTATTTTGGCAATTGAATTTCACCCCAGAACAAAATATATGTTTTGGCGGACACTATGAAACCTGGCCTGCAACAGCTGGGACACCAGATTCAGGGTATTGCTATTTTGGCAAGTGAATTACACCCCAGAACAAAATATATGTTTTAGCGGACACTATTATACTTTGCCAGCCACAGCTGAAACCACTGATTTATGGTATTGCTATTTTGGCAATTGAATTTCACCCCAGAAAAAAATATATGTTTTGGCGGAAACTATTATATTTTGCCAGCCACAGCTGAAACCACTGATTTATGGTATTGCTATTTTGGCAATTGAATTTCACCCCAGACCAAAATATATGTTTTGGCGTACACTATGAAACCTGGCTTGCAACAGCTGGGACACCAGATTCAGTGTATTGCTATTTTGGCAGATTAATTTCACCCCAGAATAAAATATATGTTTTGGCAGACACTATGAAACGTGGCCTGCAAAGCCTGGGACACCAGATTCAGGCTATTGCTATTTTGGCAAGTGAATTACACCCCAGAACAAAATATATGTTTTGGCGGACACTCTTATATTTTGCCAGCCACAGCTGAAACCACTGATTTATGGTATTGCTATTTTGGCAATTGAATTTCACCCCAGAACAAAATATATGTTTTGGCGGACACTATGAAACCTGGCCTGCAACAGATGGGACACCAGATTCAGGGTATTGCTATTTTGGCAAGTGAATTACACCCCAGAACAAAATATATGTTTTGGCGGACACTATTATATTTTGCCAGCCACAGCTGAAACCACTGATTTATGGTATTGCTATTTTGGCAATTGAATTTCACCCCAGAACAAAATATATGTTTTGGCGGACACTATGAGACCTGGCCTGCAACAGCTGGGACATAAGATTCAGGTTATTGCTATTTTGACAGATTAATTTCACCCCAGAACAAAATATATGTTTTGGTGGACACTATGAAACCTGGCCTGCAACAGCTGGGACACCAGATTCAGGGTATTGCTATTTTGGCAAGTGAATTACACCCCAGAACAAAATATATGTTTTGGCGGACACTATTATATTTTGCCAGCCACAGCTGAAACCACTGATTTATGGTATTGCTATTTTGGCAATTGAATTTCACCCCAGACCAAAATATATGTTTTGGCGTACACTATGAAACCTGGCTTGCAACAGCTGGGACACCAGATTCAGTGTATTGCTATTTTGGCAGATTAATTTCACCCCAGAATAAAATATATGTTTTGGCGGACACTATGAAACGTGGCCTGCAAAGCCTGGGACACCAGATTCAGGCTATTGCTATTTTGGCAAGTGAATTACACCCTAGAACAAAATATATGTTTTGGCGGACACTATTATATTTTGCCAGCCACAGCTGAAACCACTGATTTATGGTATTGCTATTTTGGCAATTGAATTTCACCCCAGAACAAAATATATGTTTTGGCGGTGTTACGCTGAGCGCTCCGGGCCCTCTGCTGTCCTCAGAGCGCTCACAGCGTATGGCCCCAGGCAGCACTCCAGCGTCTCGGCGTGTGCGTCCCCGCTCTCTAGGGCGCGCACGCGCCGGGACTCTTAGATTCAAAGGGCCAGTGCACCAGTGATTGGTGCCTGGCCCAAAGAGGTTATTATGGGTTAAGGTTGTGAGAGGCAGTGCTGACTTAATTAGGCTGCACCTGTGCTCTGCCCATAAATACCTTCTCGTCCCACAGCTTCCTGCCGGATCTTTGTGCCTTGTGCCTCTGAGAAAGCGTTCCCTACTGTGTTATTTGCCTTGCCTGTTGCCGAACCCGTTGCTACCGACTCCTCGCCTTAGAATCTTTGCCGCCTGCCCTGACCTCTGCTACGTCCGACTACGCTCTTGCCTACTCCCTGGGTACCACGCCATATCAGCTGCCAGAGAGGTCGAGTTGTTACTGGGGGACACGACCTGGTAGTTACCGCCGCAGCAAATCCATCCCGCTTTGCGGCGGGCTCTGGTGAAGACCAGTAACTGCTTAGAACCTGTCCTCTAGTGCAACCCGCTCCTCTCTGGTCCAGAGGATCCACTACCAGTCCTGCCGGTTCGTGACAGTAGGATCCGGCCATGGATCCCGCTGATGTTCCCCTGCCAAGCCTAGCGGACCTCACCACCGTCGTGGCCCAGCAGGGTCAACAGCTGGCCCAGTTGACCGCTATGTTGCAGCAGCTCCTGCCTTCTCAGCAACAGCCAGCTCCTCCGTCTGCTCCCGCTGCATCACCTCCGCCTGCAGTTGCCACCGGTTACAGAATCCGTTTGTCCCTACCAGACAAATATGACGGAGATCCAAAGCAGTGCTGTGGGTTACTGTCGCAGTGCTCTCTCCACCTCGAGCTACTGTCCAACCAGTTTCCTTCGGATCGAGCCAAGGTAGCCTTTATTCTCAGTTTGCTGTCCGGGAAGGCCCTGGCCTGAGCTACACCACTTTGGGACCGCGCAGATCCTGCCACCGCTTCCGTCCAGAGCTTCTGCCTAGAGTTCCGGAATGTTTTTGAGGAGCCTGCCCCGGTTACCTCCGCAGAGACTGGCTTACTAAACTTGACCCAAGGAGGTTCTTCCGTGGGTGACTATGCCATTCAGTTCCGCACCCTGGCCTCTGAGCTGAACTGGAACAATGAAGCCCTTTGCGCCACCTTCAAGAAGGGACTTAACAGTGAATTAAAAGACATTCTGGCTGTACGTGAGCTTCCTTCCACTCTTAGTGACCTCATCTTGCTGGCCACTAGGATAGACAAGCGTTTCGCCGAAAGACAAGAGGAACTCCTCCTTGAAAAGCGAAAAGCTCGTCCTAGATGCTACCCTCGTCTGGCTCCCGTTTTTCTGCGTCCACCTCAACCCGTTACTGGGCTTTCCGCCGTGGAAGCCATGCAGGTGGATCGGTCACACCTGACTCCGCAAGAACGAGCCCGCCGCAGAGACGAGAACCTGTGTCTGTACTGTGCCAGTACCGAGCACTTCCTTAGAGATTGTCCTCTCCGTCCTCCGCGTTCGGGAAATGCTCGCACCTAGTAAACGTGGGAGAGGCGTTGCTAGGTGTGGATTCTTCCTCTCCACGTCTCATCATACCCGTGCAGTTGATCATCTCTTCCAAGTCCTCTTTCTCCGCGGCCGCCTTCTTGGATTCCGGTTCAGCTGGCAACTTCATTCACGCCTCCTTGGTTGACAAGTACCGTATTCCAGTAATCCGTATACCCAAGCCGTTTTTCATCTCTACTGTTAACGGTGAGAGACTCTCTGCCACCGTGCAGTTTCGTACCCAGCCTCTGCAGACGGACATCGGAATATTTCATACCGAGACTTTAGAGTTCTTTGTCCTTCCCTTCTGTTCCTCCGAACTCCTCCTGGGTCTGCCGTGGCTTCAACGTCATAGCCCTGTCCTGAATTGGTCCACCAGTGAGATCCTGCGTTGGGGTTCCTCCTTTTCAGGCCGCTGTCTCAAGCCTGCTCTGGTCAAACTGGACCAGCAAGTTTCTCCGCCTCCTGGGCTGCCCAAGCCATACCATTCCTTTGCGGATGTCTTCTGCAAGAAACAAGCTGAGGTTCTTCCTCCTCACCGACCCTATGATTGCCCGATCAACCTGATACCCAGTTCTACTCCACCTCGGGGCAGAATTTATCCTCTCTCACCTCCTGAGACTCTTGCCATGTCCGACTATATACGGGAGAACCTACAGAGAGGATTCATAAAAAAATCTTCTTCTCCTGCTGGGGCCGGTTTTTTCTTCGTGACAAAAAAAGACGGCTCCCTTCGCCCCTGCATTGATTACAGAGGTCTTAATAAAATTACCATCAAGAACCGTTACCCTTTGCCTCTAATCTCTGAGCTATTTGATCGCCTCTGAGGGGCAAAGATCTTCACTAAATTGGACCTTCGAGGGGCCTATAATCTGATCCGTATCCGTGAGGGAGACGAATGGAAGACCGCCTTTAACACAAGGGACGGCCATTTTGAGTATTTGGTGATGCCCTTTGGCCTCTGCAATGCACCTGCTGTCTTCCAGGAATTCGTCAATGATATTTTCAGGGACTTACTTTACACCAGCGTGGTCGTATACCTGGATGATATCCTCATTTTTTTCCTCCAATTTGGACCAACACCGGGTCCATGTGCTACAAGCACTTACTCGTCTTAGGAGAAATCGCCTGTACGCTAAACTTGAAAAATGTCTTTTTGAACGGACCTCCCTGCCTTTCCTGGGATACATTATCTCAGCCCAAGGACTTCAAATGGACCCAGCCAAGCTCTCGGCGGTTCTGGATTGGCCACGTCCCTCTGGTCTCCGAGAAATTACAAAGATTTCTGGGCTTTGCGAATTACTGCAGGCAATTCATCCCTCACTATTCCACTCTGGTAGCTCCTATTGTGGCTCTCACAAGAAAAGGAGCTAACCCCAAATCCTGGCCTTCCCAAGCCGAGGAAGCCTTCCAGTCCCTGAAATCCAACTTTGCCTCTGCACCCGTTCTCTCTAGACCAGATTCCACCAAGCCTTTCTCTCTTGAAGTGGATGCCTCCTCGTTGGGAGCCAGAGCTGTCCTCACCCAGAAGTCTTCCAGGGTCAAGATTTCAACTTGTGGCTTCTTTTCAAAAACATTCTCTCCCGCAGAGAGAAATTACTCCATCGGGGACAGGGAACTGCTGGCTATTAAATTGGCACTGAAAGAATAGAGACATTTTCTCGAGGGCGCCACACATCCTGTGTACATCTTCACGGACCACAAGAACCTGGCTTATCTCCAGTCTGCTCAGAGATTAAATCCCCGTCAGGCTCGTTGGTCTCGGTTCTTCGCCCGCTTTAATTTTGAGATCCATTGCCGTCCGGCTTGTAAGAACATTAGGGCAGATGCTCTGTCTCGCTCCTCGGATGTGGTGGGCGACGAGTTAACACCTCAATATATTATCCCTCCAGAACGCCTTATTACAGTTGCTCCCGTGGACCTGCGCCTTCTTCCTCCTGGCAAATCCTATGTACCTCCACGTCTGCGGTTGCAAATTCTCAAGTGGGGCCACGCCTCCCCTTTTGCCGGTCATCCAGGGGTGCTAAAATCTCTCCAACTAATCTCCCAAAGGTACTGGTGGCCTTCTCTGGAGAAGGATGTCTCAGACTTCGTCCAGGCCTGTATGATTTGCGCCCGGGATAAATCGCCTCGCCAGAAACCAGCGGGTCTCCTCTTGCCTCTACCTGTTCCTGAAGTTCCCTGGTCTCACATCGCTATGGACTTTATTACAGATCTTCCCTCCTCCCATGGCAAGTCCGTTATTTTGGTCGTGGTAGATTAGATCGCTTCTCCAAGATGGCTCACTTTGTACCCCTGCCCGGTCTACCCTCTGCACCCATGTTGGCCAAACAATTTTTCCAACACATCTTCCGTCTCCATGGCCTTCCCAAACATATTTTCTCGGATCGTGGGGTACAATTCGTCTCCAAATTCTGGAGGGCTCTATGTGCTCAGCTCGGGATCAAATTGGACTTTTTTTCTTCGTACCATCCTCAGTCTAACGGCCAAGTAGAACGGGTGAACCAAATTTTGGGTGACTATCTGCGTCACTTTGTATCTTCACGCCATGATGACTGGGCTGATCTACCTCCCTGGGCGGAGTTCTCCTACAACTACAAACAATCCTCTGCTTCTAACAAGTCTCCTTTCTTTGTAGTTTTTGGCCGTCATCCTCTTCCACCCCTGCCGCAGTCTCCCACTCCTTCTTCTGTACCTGCCGTTGACAGTCTTCTACAGGACTTTTCCTCCATCTGGCGAGAAACCCACGCTGCTCTCCTCAAGGCTTCCGCCCGTATGAAGGATCAAGCTAACAAGAGACGCAGATCTTCTTTGGAATTTCGCCCGGGTAACAAGGTGTGGCTCTCCTCTAGGTACATCCGATTTAGGGTCCCAAGTTACAAGTTGGGCCCTCGTTTCTTGGGACCTTATAAAATCAAGAGTTGTATCAATCAAGTTTCTTATCAGCTCCATCTTCCTCCCTCCCTCTAAATCCATAACTCCTTCCATGTCTCTCTTCTTAAACCTGCTGTCTTTAACCGTTTTTCTCCCAAGCTTGTTTCTCCCACCCCTGTCGCCGGTACCTCCGATATATTCTCTGTCAAGGAGATCTTGGCGACCAAGATCTCCCGGGGGAAAAGATTTTTTTGGGTCGACTGGGAGGACTGCGGTCCTGAGGTCATGGGAGCCGGAGGAGAACATCCTGGACCGCAACCTCATCCTCAAGTTCTTCGGTACCAAAAAGAGAGGGAGACCTAAGGGGGGGGGTATTGTTACGCTGAGCGCTCTGGGCCCCCTGCTGGCCTTGGAGCGCTCACAGCGTATGCCCCCAGGCAGCACTCCAGCGTCTCGGCGTGTGCATCCCCGCTCTCTAGGGCGCGCACGCGCCGGGACTCTTAGATTCAAAGGGCCAGTGCACCAGTGATTGGTGCCTGGCCCAAAGTGGTTATTAAGGGTTAAGGTAGAGGCAGTGCTGACTTAATTAGGCTGCACCTGTGCTCTGCCCATAAATACCTTCTCGTCCCACAGCTTCCTGCCGGATCTTTGTGCCTTGTGCCTCTGAGAAAGCGTTCCCTACTGTGTTATTTGCCTTGCCTGTTGCCGAACCCGTTGCTACCGACTACTCGCCTTAGAACCTTTGCCGCCTGCCCTGACCTCTGTTACGTCCGACTACGCTCTTGATTACTCCCTGGGTACCACGCCATATCAGCTGCCAGAGAGGTCGAGTTGTTACTGGGGGACACGACCTGGTAGTTACCGGCGCAGCAAATCCATCCCGCTTTGCGGCGGGCTCTGGTGAAGACTAGTAACTGCTTAGAACCAGTCCTCTAGTGCAACCCGCTCCTCTCTGGTCCAGAGGATCCACTACCAGTCCTGCCGGTTCGTGACAGGCGGACACTATTATATTTTGCCAGCCACAGCTGAAACCACTGATTTATGGTATTGCTATTTTGGCAATTGAATTTCACCCCAGAACAAAATATATGTTTTGGCGGACACTATGAAACCTGGCCTGCAACAGCTCGGACACCAGATTCAGGGTATTGCTATTTTGGCAAGTGAATTACACCCCAGAACAAAATATATGTTTTGGCGGACACTATTATATTTTGCCAGCCACAGCTGAAACCACTGATTTATGGTATTGCTATTTTGGCAATTGAATTTCACCCCAGAACAAAATATATGTTTTGGCGGACACTATTATATTTTGCCAGCCACAGCTGAAACCACTGATTTATGGTATTGCTATTTTGACAATTGAATTTCACCCCAGAACAAAATATATGTTTTGACGGACACTATGAAACCTGGCCTGCAACAGATGGGACACCAGATTCAGGGTATTGCTATTTTGGCAGATTAATTTCACCCCAGAACAAAATATATGTTTTGGTGGACACTATGAAACCTGGCCTGCAACAGCTGGGACACCAGATTCAGGGTATTGCTATTTTGGCAAGTGAATTACACCCCAGAACAAAATATATGTTTTGGCAGACACTATTATATTTTGCCAGCCACAGCTGAAACCACTGATTTATGGTATTGCTATTTTAGCAATTGAATTTCATCCCAGAACAAAATATATGTTTTGGCGTACACTATGAAACCTGGCCTGCAACAGCTGGGACACCAGATTCAGGGTATTGCTATTTTGGCAGATTAATTTCACCCCAGAACAAAATATATGTTTTGGTGGACACTAGGAAACCTGGCCTGCAACAGCTGGGACACCAGATGCAGGGTATTGCTATTTTGGCAAGTGAATTACACCCCAGAACAAAATATATGTTTTGGCGGACACTATTATATTTTGCCAGCCACAGCTGAAACCACTGATTTATGGTATTGCTATTTTGGCAATTGAATTTCACCACAAAAAAATAATCTATCCTTTGCCAGACAGCAGACAGTATTATACTTGTCTAGCCAAAGCTGGAACACCAGATTTAGGGGATTGGTATTTGGGCAATTGTATTTAACCCCTTAATAAAATATAGAAATTGCTATCCTGGGTTTCTAGGGGTGACAATTAGCACAGCCAAGCCCCTGATGTAGGATATAGCAAAAAAAAAAAAACTAGTATTGATGGACTTGGTGGCAGCTTCTTCTGGTGCACCACTAGTCACAAAATGGCCGCCGATCAACCCAGAATATAAGTGACAGAAAAACGCTCTGTGCAGCCTAAAAACCAGTGAGCAAGTAACTAGCAGAAGTTCAATCATTCACAGCTGTAGATCGATCCGTTCATTAGGTGCTGTTGCTGACTTTACCCTGCCTAATCTCCCTGACAGAAGCTGCGTCCTCTCCCTACACTAATCAGAGCAGTGTGACGTGCGGTGCTACGTGACTCCAGCTTAAATAGAGGCTGGGTCACATGCTGCACTTGGCCAATCACAGCCATGCCATTAGTAGGCATGGCTGTGATGGGCTCTTAGGGCAAGAAATAAAACGCTAGCTGATTGGCTGCTGTGCAGCCCTTCAGAAAGCGGGAAGTAATCGACGAACAACGGACCCAAACCCAAACTTTTTTGAAAAAGTCCGGGTTCGGGTCCGTGTCCCGGACACCCCAAAATTCGGTACGAACCCGAACGATGCTCGAACTGTTCGCTCAACACTACTAGTTATCCATCCACAGATAGCTGTTTCGGGGTGTTGCCCCTCATCAGTGCGGAGTAGGATTCTGGCTAACCAGGAGCAATGCCTCGGAGACTACTCAAACACACCAATAGCTGATCTCAGGGAGACCAGCTTTTGTAGCTGGTTTAAGAAAAGGGTGGGAACAGATCCCAACTCAAGAATAATTATTTGAAATTCATGGAAGGTATCCTTGAAGAAGGACATGCAGAGAAAGTTAATAATCAACCTAAAGAAGAAGTGTGGTACATCCCACATCAAGGTGTTTATCACTCAAAGAAACCAGATAAGATTAGAGTAGTATTTGATATTTCAGCAAAGTATAAGGGTGTTGCATTGAATAATCATCTACTAAAAGGACCAGATATTACAAACACTCTGCCTGGAGTACTCTGTAGATTCATCCCATAGCAGTCATATGTGACATTGAAAAGATGGTGGGAGGATGGAGATGCAGATACAGAGACAGTAGAATACAGAATGAAAGTACGCTTGTTTGGAGCAGCATCGTCTCCAGGTTGCCCCAATTATGGTGTGAAGTACCTGGCCAATCAAAATTAAAAAGATTGCCCATCAGCAGCACATTTTTTGAAGAAAAACTTTTATGTAGATGATGGTCTTATAAGTCTAGAGTACACAGAATCTGCAATCAAACTAGTGAAAGAAAGCCAAGAGTTATGCGCAAGAGGAAACCTGTGCCTTCATAAATTCATCTCAAACAACAGAGAGGTTTATCATCTTACAGTTCAGAATGTACTTGGATTGGGATGGAATGTAGAGAATGACATGAGACTTGGAAAACTTGAGAGAAGTTTGGATACCCAGATGTTTTGTACATCATGATTACGGAAAGTACAAGAAAATTTAATTTCATCACTTTTCAGATGCCAGTATTTATGGTTATGGTCAGTGCTCCTACATCAGAATAATAGGAGAAGAAAAGATACACTGTGCCCTGGCTATGGGAAAGGCCAGAGTTGCTCCTACCAGACAATACCAACACTTCAACTGACAGCAGCTGTTGTTTCAACATCAGTAAGCAAGTTTCTGATAGTAGAATTGGAATTGAAAATAGATGAAGAGTAGTTTTGGACAGACTCACAAGTTGTCCTAGGATACATAAACAACGAAGCCAGAAGATTCCATGTCTTTTTCTCTAATTGAGTTCAGAAAATTTGGGAAATAACAAATATGGAACATTGGCATCACATTGACACGACGCATAACCCAGCAGATCATGCTTCAAGAGGCCTGAATGTAACAGAATTGAAACATTCTAATTAGTTCACAGGCCCAGAGTTCCTTTGGGAAAGGGAAATCATGTCCAGTAAAGGTTACACAAAATTGTCTATGGGTGATCCAGAAGTAAAAGTTGTACAAACATTGAGCACTGCTGCCAACTGTCAAGATGACATACTTGAAAGAGTAACCACATGTTCAAAATGGAATACAGTCATAAACGTAGTAGCTCAAATTCAACGTTTGGCAAAGGGAATCAGAAAGAAGGAATCATTGAATGTAGAAGAAAGAATGAAAGCTGAAGAAACAGTCATAAGACTCATTCAACAGAGATTCTACAGTGAAGAGTTGAAGAGACTTAGTCAAGAATCTAAAAGGCTTCCAAACATTCCAAACAACTACCCATTGTACAAGCTTAATCTTGTTCTGCAGGATGGTATACTGAAGGTGGGAGGGAGACTGTAAAATGCATCGTTACCTAGCAGAGTTAAGCATCCAGAAATTCTACCCAAAAATTCTACCTTCACAAGATTAATTATTGATCACTACCACAACAAATCCTTACACCAGGGAAGAAGCTTTACCCAAAGCTGTTTGAGAGAAGGTGGTTACTAGTGATGAGCAGCATGGGCAATATTCGAATTCGCGATATTTCGCAAATATTTGGGCGAATATTCGCCATATATTCGAAATTTCGCGAATTTATAATCTCCAGTCATTATTTTCTTGATTGCGAAAATTCGCATGTAAAAATTCGCATAAAAATTTCCATCAACTGGTATTTAAAAGGTATCTTTTAAATACCAGTTTATGCAAATTTTTATGCAAATTTTATGCAAATTTTTATATGAGAATTTTCGCAATCAAGAAAATAACATTATTTTCTTGATTGCGGAAATTTGCATATAAAAAATTAGCATAAACTGGTATTTAAAAAAAAATTATATTCGCAATTTTGCGATATTTTGCGATATTCTAAATATTCGCGAGTTCCCGAAGTGCCGATATTCGCGATTAAAATTCGCAATTCGAAAATTCGTGATCAACACTAGTGGTTACTGGATTGTGAAAGGAAGCAAAGTTATAGCAAAGTATATAAGTAAATGCGTAGTCTGTAGAAAGGCACGTAGACACACTGAAGAGCAAAGAATGGCAGATTTACCAGCAGATAGTGTAAGCCCATCACCACCATTTCTTTATAGCGGAATGGATTGTTTTGGCCCACTCATCACCAAGCAAAACTGCAAGGAGTACAAGAGATATGGACTAATATTTTCATGTCTAACGTCCAGAGGAATTCATCTACAAATGTTAGAAGATATGTCAAATGACACATTCATCAACGCCTTGAGATGTTTCATAGCCATTAGAGGTACTGTCAGAAAGCTTAGATCTGACCAAGGATCTAATTTTGTCAGAGCGAAGAATGAATTGAAGAAGGCTCTAAAGGAGATTGAAAAAGTAACTGAGTGTTAGAAAAACAGTGTGATTTTCACATAAATGCTCCAAGTGCAAGCCATACAGGAGGAGTTTGGGAAAGACAAATCAAAACTTTAAGAAATTAGTTGAGTTCAGTGTTGAAAAAGAAGCTGTCCAAAGCTGGAAAAAAATGACCTATATTCTAAAAAACTAATATTCATTTTTTAGAATATTTGTCATTTTTTTCAATCTGAAGTCATGATTCCTCCCTGCTTAAGTTGCTTTTGGGCCAATGACTGTTCACATTCAATTGGAAAAAAATCACGAATATTCAAAAAAAACGAATATATAGCACTCTATTCTATAGTTCTATGTATTTGTGTTTTAGAATATTCACATTATGCGAATATTACATTGCCGATTTTTCTCATAAGAGAAAATAAATTAAATAATGAAGAATATTCTAATTAACTACAGACTACAATATTGCAGCCTTCTCACATTGGCCCACTAGCAAGAAGCAGGTAGGCATACTAGGTAATAGGTTCATATGAAAAAAAAAAAAAAAAAGAACATTCGTTTTACGAATATATATCACTATATTCGAAATATCACTATATTCGAAATATATATCACTATATCGAAGTGCCGATATACACGATAAAAATTTGCAATTTGAATATTTGTGCTCAACACTATTTGGCTGCACAGTAGTCCAGCAGATCTTCAATGTGGGGTGAAAGGGTGCTGTTCAAGTATGCCATCACCTGCTGGTTCAGTTCCTGCTCCAGGTCTAGCTGCTGCTGCTGGTGAGTAGTTTCTTCACTAAGCGGGTGTAGAAAGCTTCTCATCAGCGACTCTAGACTCAAGTTGCTGCCGATGGAGCTGGAACTGCTCATACCCCCCCCCCACCCTAGCAGCTATGGCAGAGGAATCTGAGTGCAGTGCCCCCCCCCCTCCCCGGTCAGACCTGCCAGAGGATGGACAATGGCGCAGATAGGCAGCGGCCAACTGACTACATATGATGTCTCTATAGTAGTTCTGTTTGTCCTCCCTCTCAGCGGGTGTAAAAAAAGGCCCCCGTTTTGGACCGGTAGCGTGGGTCCAACAAGGTGGAGAGCCAGAAGTCATCCATCTGCCAGATGGTGACAATTCAGCTGTCACTACACAAGCAAGTGAGCATGCATCAGGCCATTTGTGCAGGTGACTCGGAGGGACTCCCTGCCTCCATCTCCACTGCATACTGCCACAGTGTGTCTGGGTCCTCTGCCTCATCTTCCTCATCACCCTGTAGCTTCTCTGACTGGTCCTGCTCCTCCTTTCCTGTCACCTGTGTGTGAAAACCACCCATTTCGCTACACATTACTTGTGCTCCAATGTCCTCCTCCTCCTCCAGTTCAGCCCCCACAGGGCTCATGTAGCCATGAGATCTAGGTGCCACGTGTACAGTACCCTGACCAGCCAGATTTACCAGCATCTGTTCCAGGACATGAAGCAGTGGTATTACATTGTTCATCCCGTAGTGCTGCGACTGACAAATAACGTGGCCTCCTCAAAGGGCCTGAGCAAACGGCAGGTGTCACGCATGAGCTGCCACTGGCTGACATCGAAATTACACATGGGAGTACTCCTGTCCGCTTGAATCATCAAGAAAACGTTTATGGCCTTTCTCTGTTTGTATAGTCGGTCTAACATATGGACTAGGGTGGAATTCCAACGGGTGAAATCGTCGCATATCAGCCTATGTGGGGGGATGCCGTTCTGCCACTGCAGCATAAGGAGGGTGTGCTTTGCGGTGTACGAGTGGCTGAAGTGCATGCAAAGTTTTCTGGCCATTTTTAGGATGTCTTGCAGATTGGTGGAAAACTTCAGGAACCGCTTAACAACCAGATTGAACACGTGTGCCATGCAGGGAGCGTGGCTCAGCTGTCTTTGACACAGCATCGACACCATGTTCTTCCAGTTGTCGGTCACCATGGTTCCAATTTTGAGTTGTCGTGGAGAAAGCCAGGATTCAATTTCTTGATGAAGGACATAGAGCAGTTCCTCCCTTGTGTGACTCCATTTGCCCAGGCAAATGAGGTGCAGAACAGCGTGACCCCACCATGTCCTGCACATGTGGTATGGTGGAGGGCCCCTGTGAATTGCCCCTGCAGTGGAGGCTGAGGACATGGTGGAGGATGATGAGGCATAGGCGGACATTGTTGCAGGACCAACGGCTTGACAACGTGGAGGCAGCAGCCGCGTCACCCGGCCAAGTTGCTGGTGTGGCTGTGCCAGAACCACATTCACCCAGTGGGCCGTAAAGGACATGTATTGTCCCTGTCCATAGTTACAACTCCACACGTCAGCGTAGGAGGACGAGGAGCATCAGGACAAGCAGATGATGGGAAGGACACATAGCTCCCTTTGGCTGAGGTGGTTGATCTTTGATTGCCTGACACCGGGTACATGCCACTGGGTGATGCAGCGGCTGCTGTGGCAGGCTGGACCACCACATCGGATCCACGGTTGTCCCAGGCCACTTCATGGTGACGCTGCATATGTTGATGCTGGGCCGTGGTGCCAATATTGGCACCCTGGCCATGCTTCACCTTCTGCCCACAGATTCTACATATGACCATGTTCACCTCCTCTGGCGGCTTAACAAAAGACTGCCACACTGCCCAGTTGGTGATTTTACTGCAACACTACGCACTGACTGCTACCACCACTGCCTCCGTGAACCCTTGCACCACTACAACCCGGGCAGGTAGGTTCATGCAAAGCGGATGGTCTACCATGGGCACGTTTGGTTCCCGACCTCCCACTGCTGCCACCCTGCTGACTCCCAGCCACGCTAGCTACTTGCTGGCTTTGCCTCTGCCTCACAGGCAAACTGCCACCCTCTTCTCTCGATGATGATGAAGCCCCTTTATCACCCGATTCCCAAGTGCGATCAGCTACATCATCATCAAGTACTGTCTGCACGTCACTGATGTCTTCCTCAACCGTCTTTGGGTCAGGAGACTGACCGCTCGCAACACCTGCTCCCATGCAACTCTCCTCATTACTACTTGCTCGCTTAGTGGAGGAAATGGCGGATGTCTCCTCCACATCTTGGTTTGCCAGTAGCTACTGACTGTCTTCTAGTAGATAACCCTCACTGTATAGTGGAGCTGAGCCCACAGCATACAATACTTCTCTGGCTGAGGGAACAGAAAAGGACAGAGGCAGGTTGAGGACAGTTGAGGGCACAGAGCCATGTCAAGTATGGGTTGAGTCTGGCGAACCCACTGACTCTTGGCTGGGGGTGTCTGATGTCACTTGTGACGAAGTTGAAAATCTAGTCAACCATTCAAGAACCAGTGGGTTGCTGGTCACGACATGACCGCTAGCTGACACTGGGGGCTCAGGCCTCTCGAACTGACCCCTGCTGCCATGGCCTCTTACTCTGCTGTGATGTCACGACCGCTATCCCAGCAGCAGTCGTGTCGCACCAGACGGAGGGGAAGGGGGACCCTTATCTACGGATGGGAAATAGAACGGCCACCCCTGACAAACCCTACGCTGGCATCTGTCTGCCCTGATACCCTAGACGGGGTGTGAACCCGTGCGGCGAGCAGGATGCCTAAACCCTGAGTGACCCTCAGAAGACTAGACTGGGGAAAGGCAGATGAGAGCACTAGTCACCATCACTCATGTCTAGGAGAACAACAGGGGAAGACAGTAACAAACAAACAAACAAACAAACAAACAATCTCCAGCAGAGATAGACTTATCCAGTCACGAGCAGAGAAGATGATCCCAACAACGACAGTCCACGCCAGACACGAGCTCCACAGCAATACCGTCAAACGATCTCCTTCAAAGGTCAGAATAGCACTGGAAGTAAGGACTATATCTGGCAATGACTGCAAGTGAAACTGAAACTAATATAGTAGCTGGGAGTGGCAGACAGCACTCACCTGAGAAGAATGCCTACAAACTCCCAGTCAGGACAAAAAGGTTCACAAGGCAAAACCTGGATGACATACCCTGAACCATGAAGCAAACTCACAAGCTATCGCGAGTAGCAAGTCGCTGCGACCTTCTCTTCCCAGACCTATCTGGATCAGTCACAGTCGTGACATGTGACCTCAGCAAATATATTTTTTCTTTTTCCACTAATACACGCCACAAATGGCTTTAGAACATGTAACTTCACCGCTGATCGGCAAATATTTTTTTCTTTTTCCACTAATATACACCACAAACGGCTTTAGAACGGATAACTGCACCGCTGATTGGCAAATATATTTTTTATTTTTCCACTAATACACGCCACAAATGGCTCTAGAACATATAACTGCACAGCTGATCGGCAAATATACTTTTTCTTTTGCCACTAATAGATGACAAAAAGGGCTGTAATTTTCGTTCTTCACCAAACAACAGCTAATAAGCCATTTTTCCCACGAATACAAGCCAAAAAAATGCTTTAGAACATATAACTGCACCGCACAAGGGCAAATAAGACTTTGAAACAGGCATCAAAAGGGTTTAATACAAGGAAATATTTCTAACAGCATTTTCACCCTAATAAAAATGGTTTGCTGGAATTACAGAGCTGTATAATGGCAATTTGGATCCCCAGTAAGTGCAGCAAGGTGTAATAGGATTGTTCCGATTACCCAGGCTGTAACCTCCCCTACTGAACCCTGTTCAACATAAATGTATGTTTAATGATTGCTTCCTATCTTTTCCCTACACCTTAAATAATCTTTCCCTTCACTTGTAAATAGTTTTTTTTAGCACAATGAAGTTTTTTCTAACAATGCCCCTAGCGCCTGCAGATGTCTCTCCCTGCACTAGGTACTCTGGTAAATGGCAGAATCTAAGATGGCTGACGCTATTTATAGGGCTGTAACATCACAGGGCTGGCTGGCTGCTGATTGGCTGCATGCATGGCATTATGAGTTATCCCGCCTTCCCAGAGTTCCTTGCTCCATGTCCTCACATGTGCAGCAGCCATTTTAGGAAAAAATGCAATTCTTTACCACGAAGCGTGAGGAAATTCAGCTTTGATGCAAATCGAATTTTTCCTGATGGATTGAATTCCACTTCATCAACTTTGATTCGCTCATCTCTATAATTATAAACCTGTAGAGAGGTTTAGATCTCCCTGTGCAGACACCGGCTGGGACCAATGAAATGGAGGTGGGTGGAGGAGGGCTTTCTCAGCTACAGTGCCCCCATAACTATAAAGGACTCAGTGCTGACAGTTCTTTCATTACTGAATTTTGTTGCGGAAAAATACCATAGTCTCCTGCTGCACAGATTTTTTTTAAAGATATCAAAGCAGAAAAAGCTAGAATATAAAATTCCTTTAAATACGGAAATAGTCAAATATGCCAAAGAACGTGGAAACAGAGTAGCTGAGAGACATTGTGGGCCACCTCTAATTGAAAAAATGATACTGGAATGGAGGAAACAGGAGCATCAGCTGGAAAAAGTGTATAGCGGTAAATATGCTTTTCATGGGCATTCTGCAAAGTGGCTACAGTCACACGTGGAAATGAGAGACTGGGTCACACGTCACAGGAACTACAGCTTTTCAGTCTCTAAAAAAATGATCATATTTGAAGCCAAACATATCCCTGCAGAGAAAGGCATTAAGGATTTTGTTGGATCAACATCATGTTGCTTTCGATTTTTATGCAACAAAACTAGAATTGCACAGAAAATGGCCAAAGATCATGGGGAACATTTATCAAAACTGCTGCAAAGGAAAACTGGCTTAGTTACTCATGGCAACAAATGAGATTGGTCCTTTCATTTTCCAAAGGAATCTGATCAGTTGCCATGGGCAACGGAACAAGTTTTCCTTTGCAGCAGTTTTGATAAATAGCCCCCTATAAGTTCTAGATTCTCTCTTTTCACAAATTTGTACAGTGTGTTGTCCGCATCCGCATTTCCGGAGAACGCCCCCTAACTTCCGATCCGCGGCTCCAGAAAAAAATAGAACATGTCCTATTCTTGTCTGCAATTGTGGACAAGAATAGGCAGTTCTATGGGGGTGCCGGCCGGGTGTATTGCGGATCCAAAAACATGTTTCTATTAACAAACTGTTTCAAGTTTTTATGCAGGAAGAGGAGAACAAACGGATGTCTCCTATATGAAAATAGCAAACAAAGTGAAGCTAGTGATTATATGAGCAAATGAGCTTCATAATTTCGGACATTAGCGAAGAGGAGTTCTTGGGGTTTCCCGAGAAATAGCAGAGCATCATACCTGAAGTTAGAATTTTCTCCTAATTAGTTAATTACATTGATTATAGTTAAGGCTAGTTTCACACTAGCGGCAGGGGAGTCCGTCAGGCTGTTCCGGCGGGTGAACAGCCTGTCGGATCCATCCTGCCGCTAGTTCATGTGTGCCCCGGACTGCTGCTCTGTCCCGATTAACTATAATGGGGGTGGGGGCGGAGTTCTGGTGGCAGCACGGCAGCGAAAGGCAGCCGGACTTAAAGTACTGCATGCCATATGGGGACCAAGCGGCAGTCCGGGGGCACACGTGAACTAGCGGCAGGACAGATCCGACAGACTGTTCAACCGCCGGAACAGCCTGATGGACTCCCCTGCCGCTAATGTGTAGGTACCCTAATTCTGCTGTTGACTGTTGTTCACATTTACCTATTCTGTTGTTTCATTAAATATTTTAGCACACCTTTTTGGTGTTTTCCTCCTCTAAAACCGAGGTGCGTCTTATAAAGCGAAAAATATGGTATCTAGTAACAATTGGCAATTTACTCTAACAAGTAATTGATATGAGAAAGGTTGAATTTGATAGATCTGTGTCTTTTTTCGACTTATGTAACTATGTATCAAATCGAATACCAGCACTAGACTGTTGATTACTACCTGCTGAAAACGGTCAGAACCACCAGCAATTCAGCCCTGGATTAACAGAGGTGATCAGATATACCGTCTGGAACAACTGGCATCCTGGGAATTGTGCACACATTTGAAATTTGCCATCTGGAGGCTATGGCAAATATACAAGGGCTTTCAGGCTTCTTAATTTGAAGGGACAAAGAACTAT
Organism: Bufotes viridis; assembly: GCA_033119425.1. Classification (NCBI taxonomy): domain Eukaryota; kingdom Metazoa; phylum Chordata; class Amphibia; order Anura; family Bufonidae; genus Bufotes; species Bufotes viridis. The sequence goes on along the minus strand of CM065598.1, from coordinate 41,575,839 downwards.
TATTCAATATTCATGACTTAGTTCTCTGCATTTGCTGAGCATCACTTTTTTCTTTCTAATTTTTAAGCCCCCTTATCCATCTTATATCCATCTTATATCTTTGTTGCCCTTTACTTATTTGGTGCAGTACCACATCACGGCTGAAAGAACTGAGAAGTATTAGTAGGGTTGAGGGATCTGAGGTGTATTTCCCTCCCCCCCCCCCCTTCTTTCCTCATTTCCCTCTTTTCTTCTGTTTATTGTGTTGTTATGTACAGCATTGTGTTTTTAATTTCTGAAGTATCAACTCAAGCATCTTTATGCATCTTTTTATTTCTGGAATGATATATATCTTGGCCTGTGGTTACACTTGAAATGTAGAAAATTTAGTATCTACTGTACTTGTTGTTACATTTTGGTGCTGTTACAGTACCTTCAAAAACCAACTAAAATAATTTTCAAAATAAATTGGATACCAGCCTTCACCCCTTTTGGAAAGGTTGGTGTGGTCATTCCTCTACGTATTGCCCTTTATCCCTAATTCAGAAGGAATGAATTCTTTTCTCCCAAAAGTTAATGCTTCTATTAACTAGCAAAAGTTTAATCCATAGTTAATTGGTTAGGAATCTTCACGCCTAAAAATGCGCTGCGCTCTTATATCTTGTTAATGTGCCATCCAATGATTTTGTAAATAGTCATGCTGTTTGCATCAAAGCTTCAATGTTTCTAGTCTTTTATGTGGAGATTGTGAACTGTGTGATCAGCCATGGCGTTTCAGCAGATCTTGGAGAGAATAGGTGGCATGGGACGATATCAGATTACTCATGTCATTCTTCTATGCTTACCAGCTTTCTTTATATCTAGCCACAATCTCATGCAGAACTTCACTGCTGCTATCCCAAAACATCGATGTAAACTTAATGAATCCTGGGAAGAAGGCAATTTTACTGGACCTTGGTTACATGCTCATATTCCTTTGAAGTCTAATGGGAAATTCTCTAGCTGCTCAAGATATACAAACCCCCAACTCAATTTACTTAATTATGGTCTTAAAAGCAATACCAGTGACCTAACGACTGAAATATGTGCTGATGGCTACATGTATGATGACAGTGAATTTTCTTCAACTATTATAAACCAGGTGAGAGCTTTTTTCTTTAATTCCTTATATATTACAATTTCTTCCAACTTTCCATTTTCTCAACAGAAAGGTTGTATTTACCAGTTTTATCTTAGAACAGGACCTACTTATGAGTTACTTTTTGAACTGTTTACTGAAAAATAAGTTTCAATGGAACAAGACTAATCTGTCCCTCCGATAACAATTTATGGGCCCCTTACTTATCACTATAACTATGAAAGTGAGGGGCATTATCACATTGGAGGAGCATATATCACATTTTTCATGTTGTTACTGAGGGGCCTAGCTTAGCGTGAGTATTATTCAATAGGGAAAAGGAAAAAACAGGTGACTGATAGGCTTTTCCCCCATTGAGAACAAAGGATGCTGAAATCCAACATTCCAGATCTTTCTTACCACAAACAAGTACCATTGGTTAAGAGGCAGCATGCCATGTCAATAAGCTGCTTTTAAGGCCAACAGAATAATGTCATGTATTAAAATATTGAGGCAAAGGAAAAAAGGTAGAAAATTTATGCCCCTATTATGGCGCCAAGAACCCCCTTAGGGACTAGTAGCCTGTTGGTGTTATTTAAGCTCGAATAGTGGAGATACAGAGATTCGATTGACCAAAAATTTACGTATTCACATTAAAACCTTATAGGGAATAAATGAATGAGAATAAAAAAAAACAATAAAACCAATAAAAAATATATATACAAAACATATATATATGCTCCTGATGAAGGGGTTCTTTAACACCCCGAAACGCGTTGAGCTGACATCTTCACCCCCACCCTGTGGTTCAATAAAGGTGATTGACAAGACATACCGGAGTGGACTTCTGTCATTCTCGTCGATCTTACAGGCTACCCATAACTTTTCTACCTTTTTTCCTTTGCCTCAATATTTGCATCCATCCTGGGACCTCCTTGATGGTTTATGTGCCCCTGGCAACCTATCTCCTCTACTTCTAGCAGCTCAAACAAAAATGAATACGCTTAACAGATTCATCCTCTGGCGCCCCGCCGTCCTATTGCAGTTCCTTCCCCGAAGATCTGTAACTAACCCTTTCTTTTTTTACTCCTCCTAACACATGTATTAAAATAGGCATGGACCAGCAGGAGAGGGTTGTAATATTACCACTTTACAAAGCTTTGTTGCGGGCTGATCTTGAATATGCAGTTCAGTTCTGGGCACCAAGTCATCACCAAGGTGCCCTGGAGTTGGAAGAAGTACATACAATGGAGACTAAACTGATAAGAAGTATGGAGGGTTTTAGTTGTGAGAAAAGATTAAAAGAATTAAACTTATTAAGTCTTGAGAAGAGATGTCTAAGAAAAGACATGATTAACCTAAACAAATATATAAATGGTCTGTACAGAAAATGTTCCATGTAAAATTTTCTCAAATGACAAGGGAACACTGCTTCCATCTGGAAAGAGAAATTTCAGGCTTCAAAGGCTACAAGTAGTGTTGAGCGAACCCGAACTGTAAAGTTCGGGTTTGTACCGGACTTCAGGGGTTTTTGTACCCAGACCCAAACTTTTCCGTAAAAGTTCGGGTTGGGTTTGGTTTTCGGCCATTTAATAAAGCTTGTTGAAAGGCTGCAGGGCAACCAGTCAACAAGCGTTTAAGCAATTTTTTTTGTGGGTGCATCTCAACATTTTTTTACCCTGCCCTGAGCCCAGTAACACAGAAAAATAAGTTTCAATCCGTTTGTTAATTAGGTGGGCATCGGCGGCCATTTTGTGTAAGTGACAATATTGCCAGGGACAATAATTTGGCAGGGATAATAATTTAATCCTGTTCTTGTAGTTCAGTGGGCAACATATACCCATTTTTTAAGTGCACCTGCACTGCATATGTGTTAGGGGAAGGGAAAATAATATAGGTAATCCGTCTGTGAGTTCAGGGACCGAGGTGGTGACATATTCACATTTTTTTCTGTAAAGTACCCCTGTGCTGCATATGTGACAGTGTAATCAATTCAGTAAATCCATCTGTTAGATTGTGGGGGGACAAATTAATTTTCTTTGCTAAAAAGTAGGTTTGCGGTCTGCACTGCATTTCTGAGAGTGAAATATAATCAGTAAATACAACTGGGACATTGTGGGAGAAAAAAAAAATCACTTTTTTTGCCATAAAGTACATTTGCGGTCTGCACTGCATTTCTGAGAGTGAAATATAATCAGTAAATCCAGCTCTTAGATTGTGGGTGGACATTTCCACTGTAATCAGGCCAGTCATTCACAAGTGGCTTCCTGCTGCACTGCATACTTGACAGGGAAATATATTCTGTAAATTCGGCGGCGTTTAGATTGTTGGGTGCTGTAGCTATATGCTGTAAAATCTCCATGATGTCTCCATGATAAATCTGCAGCGTAGGGGCCCCGTGTGGCTTCTACACACTTTCAAAATAATCCTTCAGAGGGGCAAATAGATGCCAGATGACGGGGACGCTCCATGACCCCTTTTTTCCTTCAAACTACCCCTGCACTTCATACCTGACTGGGAAAAATATTCTGTAAATTCGGCGGCGTTTAGATTGTTGGGTGATCTGTACCTCTTTTGTCTTTCACACTACCCCTGAACTGCATACCTGACAGGGAAATATATTCTGTAAATTTGGCGGCATTTAGGTTGTTGGGTGATCTGTACCCCTTTTCTCTTTCAAACTACCCTTGCACTGCATACCTGACTGGGAAATATATTCTGTAAATTCGGCATGTGTTTAGATTGTTGGGTGATCTGTACCCCTTTTTTCTTTCACACTGCCCCTGCACTGCATAACTGACTGGGAAATATATTCTGCACGCTGGTAGATGCGCTGCTGATGTCTGAATGTGTGTTTAGCACGGCAGGGGGCGTTATCACAGACAACAATCGCAGCCGCCTGTCCACAGGCAATGTGGACAAGCTCACGTTCATTAAAATGAACCAGGCATGGTTCCCACAGGACTTGTCCGTACCTTGTGCAGAATAGAAATGTATACCGGCCTCACCAAGCCTTTGTTATACTCCCTTTGTTTTCTTTTCTATATTTCCCAATGTTTTGGGGTCTACCCAAATAAAAAAATAAAAAAACTGTGTTGTTCGCAACTACCTCCTCAACCACTGCTTCCACCTACACCGCCACGTCCACCACCTTCTCAACTTCCTACTCCATATGGACCTCCTCTCCCTAGTTCAAGATTATTATTTTTCACTTTTATGTATTTTATGCTATTTTAAGTAATTTCCCCATCCACATTTGTTTGCAAGGCAATTGTCCAGCTCTTACCCCAATTTTGCTTCCTTTTGCAGCCCTCTAGCCCTTTCCATTACTTTTTAGAGCCATTTTAGTGCCCCAAAGTTCGGGTCCCCATTCACTTTAGGGGACCCGAACTTCCAGGTGTTCACTCAACTCTAGCGACAAGGCAGGAACAGTTGATAGTATTAAAAATGGCTTAGATGAATTCTTGGAACTAAATAACATTAACATGTCTGAATATAGGTAGAATTCTGTTTATTAATTTTTCCTGCCCATTCCTTGGTTGATCTTGATGGACATAAATCACTGAAAAAGGTGCACCACAATGATAAGCAACTAACAACGCTGGCTAGTCCCTCAAACTGATGTTAAAAGCTGAGAATTCCGCCAACATATTCCAGTCAGGAACATGTCGGAGGCCTTCTGCACCAGTGTGGTAATAAGTTCCTACCACTAGACTACCTATGGTGTGTGAACAAGGTCTGATAGGTGCTCAGTAGTGAAGAGCGAGCACCAAAGTGTTCGGGTGTTCGGGTACTCGGTCCGAACACATAGCGATATTCGTGCACTCAGCCGAGCACCCGAGTATAATGGAAATCAACCCCTGCTCGGATGAGGGGAGGGTGCCTGGTCCATTGGAAAAGGTCAGAAAGTGACAGAAACACCACCGAAATGGATCTGGAACAGCATGGGGACCATGTCTGGGTGCATTTTGGACATCAATGTCCTGCTGGGAACCATATTTTCCTAGTTGTCCGCCACTTTTACATAGCGAAAAAATCATGCCCAAAATCCTGCCCCTCTAAAAAAAAAACATTTTTACAGGTAAAATTGTTAGGAAACATTCTTTCCTGGATATTCAATTGTATATACAGTGCAAATGCTGCCAAAAATTCAAAGGAAGAAGCACTCCGATACAGCCGGTATATCATATAAAGTAGGGCCTCATTCACATGGTGCTACAATTGTTCAGGTACACTGCTGCACTCATAAAGCCTATGCACTAAGTGAAAGGGCTGCCAAAAATTACAAGGAACTGGCACTCCACTATATCCTTTATTACACATAAAGGAGGGCATCATACACACCCTTGAAAAATTATCATTGATGGCCTACTGGCGACCCTCAAAAACATTTGGAGCAAGGTCGTGGTGGTTACCCTCTAAAACATTATAGTTGAGGTCCTGAAGGTGAGCGGACTCAATAAAAAATTGTAGTGAGGGCCTGAAGGTGAGCGAATCCGATAAAACATTGCAGTGATGGCCTAAAGGTGAGCAGACAGTATAAAATATTAGAGGTGAGGGCTTGAAGCCTAGCAAACCCCATAAATCATTGCCATGATGGCCTACAGGTGAGCAGACGGAATAAAGCATTGGAGGTGAGGGCCTAAAGCCTAGAGAACCCCCCATAAATCATTGCAGTGATGGCCTACAGATGAGCAGACGGTATAAAGCATTGGACGTGAGGGCCTGAAGCCTAGAGAACCATATAAACCATTGCGGTGATGGCTTACAGGTGAGAAGACGGTATAAAGCATTGGAGGTGAGGGCCTGAAGCCTAGTGTACCCCATAAGATATTGCAGTGATGAGCTACAGGTGAGCAGACCTTATAAAGCATTGGAGGTGAGGGCCTGAAGCCTAGTGAACCCTATAAATCAATGCACTGATGAGCTATAGGTTAGCAGACGGTATAAAGCATTGGAGGTGAGGGCCTGAAGCCTAGAAAAACCCATAAAATATTGCAGTGATGGGCTACAGGTGAGCAGACCTTATAAAGCATTGGAGGTGAGGGCCTGAAGCCTAGTGAATCTCATAAATCATTGCAGTGATGCCTACAGGTGAGCAGATAGTAAAAAGCATTGGAGGTGAGGGCCTGAAGCCTTGTGAACCCCATAAAATATTGCAGTGAAGGGCAACAGGTGAGCAGACAGTAAAAAGCATTGCAGAAGAGGGCCTGAAGCCTAGCGAACCCCATAAATCATTGCGGTGATGGCCTACAAGTGAGCAGATGGTATAAAGCATGGGAGGTGAGGGCCTGAAGCCTAGAGAACCCCATAAAATATTGCAGTAATGGGCTACAGGTGAGCAGACCTTAGAAAACATTGGAGGTGAGGGTCTAAAGCCTAGCGAACCCCCATAAATCATTGCAGTGATGGGCTACAGGTGAGCAGACCTTATAAAGCATTGGAGGTGAGGGTCTAAAGCCTAGCAAACGCCCATAAATCATTGCAGTGATGGCCTACGGGTAGCAGACGGTATAAAGAATTGGAGGTGAGGGCCTGAAGCCTAGCGAACCCCATAAAACATTGCAGTGATGGCCTACAGGAGAACAGACTATAAATTATTGGAGGTGAGGGCCTGAAGCCTAGTGAACCCCATAAAATATTGCAGTGATGGGCTCCAGGTGAGCAGACCTTATAAAGCATTGGAGATGAGGGCCTGAAGCCTATTGAACCCCATAAAATATTGCAGTGATGGGCTACAGGTGAGCAGACCTTATAAAGCATTGAAGGTGAGGGTCTAAAGCCTAGCAAACCCCCATAAATCATTGCAGTGATGGCCTACGGGTAAGCAGACGGTATAAAGAATTAGAGGTGAGGGCCTGAAGCCTAGCGAACCCCATAAAACATTGCAGTGATGGCATCCAGGTAAGCAGACTAATTAATCATTGGAGGTGAGGACCTGAAGCCTAGTGAACCCCATAAAATATTGCAGTGATGGGCTACAGGTGAGCAGACCTTGTAAAGCATTGGAGGTAAGGGCCTGAAGCCTAGTGAACCCCATAAATCATTGCAGTGATGGGCTACTGGTGAGCACACGGTAGAAAGCATTGAAGGTGAGGGCCTGAAGCCTAGCGAACCCCATAAATCATTGCAGTGATGGCCCACAGGTGAGCAGACAGTATAAAGCATTGGAGGTGAGGGCCTGAAGCCTAGTGAACCCCAAAAAAATTGCAGTGATGGGCTACAGGTGAGCAGATCTTATAAAGTATTGGAGGTGAGGGCCTGAAGACTAACGAATCCCATAAATCATTGCAGTGATGGGCTACAGGTGAGAAGATGGTAGAAAGCATTGGAGGTGAGGGCCTGAAGCCTAGAGAACCCCATAAAATATTGCAGTAATGGGCTACAGGTGAGCAGACCTTAGAAAACATTGGAGGTGAGGGTCTAAAGCCTAGCGAACCCCCATAAATCATTGCAGTGATGGCCTACAGGTAGGCAGACGTTATAAAGAATTGGAGGTGAGAGCCTGAACCCTAGCGAACCCCATAAAACATTGCAGTGATGGCCTACAGGTGAGCAGACTATATAAATCATTGGAGGCGAGGGTCTGAAGCCTAGTGAACCCCATAAAATATTGCAGTGATGGGCTACATGTGAGCAGACCTTATAAAGCATTGGAAATGAGGGCCTGAAGCCTAGTGAAACCCATAAAATATTGCAGTGATGGGCTTCAGGTGAGCAGACCTTATAAAGTATTGGAGGTGAGGGCCTGAAGACTAGCGAACCCCATAAATTATTGCAGTGATGGGCTATAGGTGAGAAGATGGTAGAAAGCATTAGAGGTGAGGGCCTGAAGCCTAGTGAACCCCATAAAATATTGCAGTAATGGGCTACAGGTGAGCAGACCTTATAAAACATTGGAGGTGAGGGTCTAAAGCCTAGCGAACCTCCATAAATCATTGCAGTGATGGCCTACAGGTATGCAGACGGTATAAAGAATTGGAGGTGAGGGCCTGAAGCCTAGCGAACCCCATAAAACATTGCAGTGATCGCCTACAGGTGAACAGACTATATAAATCATTGGAGGTGAGGGCCTAAAGCCTAGTAAACCTTATAAAATATTGCAGTGATGGGCTACAGGTGAGCAGACTTTATAAAGCATTGGAGGTGAGGGCCTGACGCCTAGTGAACCCCATAAATCATTGCAGTGATGGCCCACAGGTGAGCAGACGGTATAAAGCATTGGAGGTGAGGGTCTGAAGCCTAGTGAACCCCATAAAATATTGCAGTGATGGGCAACAGGTGAGCAGACGGTATAAAGCATTGGAGGTGAGGGCCTGAAGCCTAGTGAACCCCATACAATATTGCAGTGATGAGCTACAGGTGAGCAGACCTTATAAAGCATTGGAAATGAGGGCCTAAAGCCAAGCAAACCCCATAAAATATTGCAGTGATGGGCTACAGGTGAGCAGACTTTATAAAGTATTGGAGGTGAGGGCCTGAAGACTAGCGAATCCTATAAATCATTGCAGTGATGGGTTACAGTTGAGAAGATGGTAGAAAGCATTGGAGGTGAGGGCCTGAAGCCTAGAGAACCCCATAAAATATTGCAGTGATAGGCTACAGGTGAGCAGACCTTATAAAGAATTGGAGGTGAGGGTCTAAAGTCTAGCGAACCCCCATAAATCATTGCAGTGATGGCATACAGGTAAGCAGATGGTATAAAGAATTGGAGGTGAGGGCCTGAAGCCTAGCGAACCCCATAAAACATTGCAGTGATGGCCTACAGGTGAGCAGACTATAAAAATCGTTGGAGGTGAGGGCCTAAAGCCTAGTGAACCCCATAAAATATTGCAGTGATGGGCTACAGGTGAGCAGACCATATAAAGCTTTGGAGGTGAGGGTCTGAAGCCTAGTGAACCCCATAAAATATTGCAGTGATGGGCAACAGGTGAGCAGACGGTATAAAGCATTGGAGGTGAGGGCCTGAAGCCTAGAGTACCCCATAAAACATTGCAGTAATGGCCTACAGGTGAGAAGATGGTATAAAGCATTGGAGATGAGGGCTTGAAGCCTAGCAAACCCCATAAATTATTGCGGTGATGGCCTACAGGTAAGCAGACTGTATAAAGCATGGGAGGTGAGGGCCTGAAGCCTAGAGAACCCCATAAATCATTGAAGTGATGGCCTACAGGTGAGCAGACCTTATAAAGCATTAGAGGTGAGGGCCTGAAGCCTAATGAACCCCATAAATGATTGCTGTGATGGGCTACAGGTGAGCAGACGGTAGAAAGCATTGAAGGTGAGGGCCTGAAGCCTAGCGAACCCCATAAATCATTGCAGTGATGGCCTACAAGTGAGCAGACAGTACAAAGCATTGGAGGTGAGGGCCTGAAGCCTAGAGAACCCCACAAAATATTGCAGTGATGGGCTACAGGTGAGCAGACCTTATAAAGCATTGGAGGTGAGGGTCTAAAGCCTAGCGAACCCCATAAATCATTGCAGTGATGGCATACAGGTAAGCAGACGTTATAAGGAATTGGAGGTGAGGGCCTGAAGCCTAGAGAACCCCACAAAATATTGCAGTGATGGGCTACAGGTGAGCAGACCTTATAAAGCATTGGAGGTGAGGGTCTAAAGCCTAGCGAACCCCCATAAATCATTGCAGTGATGGCATACAGGTAAGCAGACGTTATAAGGAATTGGAGGTGAGGGCCTGAAGCCAAGCGAACCCCATAAAACATTGCAGTGATGGGCTACAGGTGAGCAGACTATAGAAATCATTGGAGGTGAGGGCCTGAAGCCTAGTGAACCCCATAAAATATTGCAGTGATGGGCTACAGGTGAGCAGACCTTATAAAGCATTGAAGGTGAGGGCCTGAAGCCTAGTAAACCCCATAAATGATTGCTGTGATGGGCTACAAGTGAGCACACGGTAGAAAGCATTGGAGTTGAGGGCCTGAAGCCTAGAGAACCCCACAAAATATTGCAGTGATGGGCTACAGGTGAGCAGACGGTATAAATAATTGGAGGTGAGGGCCTGAAGCCTAGCGAACCCCATAAAACATTGCAGTGATGGCCTACAGGTGAGCAGACTATATAAATTATTGGAGGTGAGGGCCTGAAGCCTAGTGAACCCCATAAAATATTGCAGTGATGTGCTACAGGTGAGCAGACCTTATAAAGCATTGGAGGTGAGGGCCTGAAGCCTAATGAACCCAATAAATGATTGCTGTGATGGGCTACAGGTGAGCACACGGTAGAAAGCATTGGAGGTGAGGGCCTGAAGCCTAACGAACCCCATAAATCATTGCAGTGATGGCCTACAGGTGAGCAGACGGTACAAAGCATCGGAGGTGAGGGCCTAAAGCCTAGAGAACCCCACAAAATATTGCAGTGATGGGCTACAGGTGAGCAGACCTTATAAAGCATTGGAGGTGAGGGTCTAAAGCCTAGCGAACCCCCATAAATCATTGCAGTGATGGCATACAGGTAAGCAGACGTTATAAGGAATTGGAGGTGAGGGCCTGAAGCCTAGTGAACCCCAAAAAAACATTGCAGTGATGGCCTACAGGTGAGCAGACTATAGAAATCATTGGAGGTGAGGACCTGAAGCCTAGTGAACCCCATAAAATATTGCAGTGATGGGCTACAGTTGAACAGACTTTATAAAGCATTGGAGGTGAGGGCCTGAAGCCTAGTAAACCCCATAAATGATTGCTGTGATGGGCTACAGGTGAGCACACGGTAGAAAGCATTGGAGGTGAGGGCCTGAAGCCTAACGAACCCCATAAATCATTGCAGTGATGGCCTACAGGTGAGCAGACGGTACAAAGCATCGGAGGTGAGGGCCTGAAGCCTAGAGAACCCCACAAAATATTGCAGTGATGGGCTACAGATGAGCACACGGTAGAAAGCATTGGAGGTGAGGGCCTGAAGCCTAGCGAACCCCATAAATCATTGCAGTGATGGCCCACAGGTGAGCAGACGGTATAAAGCATTGGAGATGAGGGCCTAAAGCCTAGTGAACCCCATAAAATATTGCAGTGATGGGCTACAGGTGAACAGACGGTATAAAGCATTGGAGGTGAGGGCCTGAAGCCTAGTGAACCCCATAAATAATTGTATTGATGGGCTACAGGTGAGCACACGGTATAAAGCATTGGAGGTGAGGGCCTAAAGCCTAGCGAACCCCCATAAATCATTGCAGTGATGGCATACAGGTAAGGCCTGAAGCCTAGTGAACCCCGTAACATTTTGCAGTGATGGGCTACAGGTGAGCAGACGGTATAAAGCATTGGAGGTGAGGGCTTGAAGCCTAGCGAACCCCATAAATCATTGCAGTCATGACCTACAGGTGAGCAGACGGTATGAAGCATTGGAGGTAAGGGCCTGAAGCCTAGTGAACCCCATGAAATATTGCAGTGATGGGCTACAGGTGAGCAGACCTTATAAAGCATTGGAGGTGAGGGCCTGAAGCCGAGTGAACCCTACAAAACATTGTAGTGAGGGCATATATATTCTGTATGGAAAAGGAAGAGGAGGCGGATGAGAAAACAAGATTCAAACATGTACCCTTTTTTTTGCAGTGGATTGAGTACATTATAAAGCATACATTTAAATTGCGTTTTTGTTCCTCATTTCTAGCTCAGCTCTACTCTGGTGGAGTGGAGATGTCAGGGTCAATCAAGGCCTTAATTTTTATCTGAGTCAACCTGTCAGCATTGTCAATGGACAAGCGGATACGCTTATCTGTTATAATGCCACCAGCAGCACTAAATACACGCTCAGACAATACGCTGGCAGCAGGGCAGGCCAGCACCTCCAAGGCATAAAGCTCAAGTTCGTGCCATGTGTCCAGCTTGGACACCCAGTAGTTGTAAGGCACTGAGGGATTATTTAGGACGCTGACCCGATCTGCAATGTATTCCTTAACCATCTTCCAAAACTTTTCCCTACTTGTAGCACTAGGCCGCGATTCAGGGTGAGGTAACTGGCGGGGTGTCATGAAAGTGTCCCATGCCTTGGAAAGTGTTGCCCAGCCTCTGTTGGAACTACTGTGTGTTCCCCTTGTCTCCCTTCCTCGGTTGCCTAAGGAAGTACGGATTCTGTCAACAAGTACCTTCTGGTATTGCATGGTTTTACTCGTCCTCTCCACCACAGGAATCAGAGGATGAGAAGTTCTCTTTGTAGCGGGGGACAAGAAGGGTGAACACCCTGTAATCTGTGTTACCTAAAATGCATATAACGCGAGGGTCGTGGGCAAGGCAGCATAACATGAGGTCAGCCATGTGTGCCAGATTACCAAAGGGCAAGACGTCGATGTCAACTTTAGGATGACTCTCCATACCCTCATCCTCCTCTTCTGCCCATCCACGCTGAACAGATGGAATTAAAGTTCCATGGGTAATATCCTCTGTAGCAGAGGCAAGTGTCTCCAGCTCCTCCTCCTCCTTCTTTTCATGGCCCAATACGCGCTGAAAAGACGAACTGGGGGAGGTCTGGCTATCACCCTGTGTCATCTCCTCCCCCAATACCTCGTCTGCCACATTCAAAGCATCCTCCTTAATTGTGAGCAGCGATCGTTTGAGTAGACACAGCAGTGGGATGGTTACGCTGATAATAGCGTTATCGCCACTAACCATCTGTGTGGATTCATCGTTTTTTAAAACCTCACATTGCACAACAGTCGGTGAGCTGGAAGCCGCAAGCACTGCTGCAGCATTGACAGACCGGCTGAAGCTGTGGACGACTTTCGGAAATGAGCACACAAGTGGCATATCTGAACTTGTAGCTCCTGCAAATTGGGGTAGGTTTTGATAAACCGCTGAACCACTAAGTTTAAGACGTGGGCTAGGCATGGAATGTGTGTCAGGTTGCCGAGCTCCAAATCCGCCATCAAGTTACGGTCTTTGTCGGACACAACCATGCCTGTTTCTAGGTTGAGTAGTGAGAGCCACAGCTCGGTCTGGTTCCTTATACCCTGCCAAAGCTCTGTGGCAGTGTGCTGTTTGTCTCCTAAGCATATCAACTTCAGAACGGCCTGTTGACGCTTATCCACAGCAGTGCTACACTACTTCCAGCTAGTGATGGCTGACTGCTGTTGGAGGTGGAAGTGGAGGAGGAGGCGGAGGAGGAGGAGAAGTGGGGGTTGGAGCCAGTAACATAGCTGCTGGCGGAGACCCTGATGGATGTAGGGCCCGCAATCCTGGGCATGGGTAGCACCTGTGCCATCCCAGGGTCCGACTCACTCCCAGCCTTCACAACATTCACCCAGTGTGCGGTCAGGGAAATGTAGCGTCCCTGGCCACCAGCACTTGTCCATATGTCCGTGGTGAGGTGGAACTTCCCAGTAAGTGCGTTGGTCAGGGCACGGGTGATGTTTTGGGGCACATGCTGTTGTAAGGCGGGCACAGCACACCAGGAAAAATAATGGCGGCACGGGACTGCATACCGAGTAATGGCCGCCGACATCAGGCTGCGGAAGGCCTCAGTGTCCACAAGCCTAAATGGCAACAATTCAAGGGCCAGTAATTTTGAAAGTTGCTCATTCAGTGCTATGGCCTGTGGGTGGGTGGGTATTTGTGCTTGTGTTCAAATGCCTGTGTTATCGACATTTGGACGCTGCCCTGGAACAGGGAAGTGGATGTTGTTGCCGACGGTTCATGCGAAGGTCCAGGTGCAGGGCGAGGGGCATCCGGGCCTGCGCCTTCGACAGGGAATTGGCCAGCAGTGCGTAACACAGGGGAAGTGGAGGCAGTGGTGGGACCTGCAGATGCAGAGTGTGGACCCAGGCGTTCAGCCCACTTATTAGGGTGCTTGGATGCCATGTGGTGGATCATGCTTGTGGTGGTGAGGTTGCTAGTGTTCATGCTCAGGCTCATTCTGGTATGGCACATGTTACAAACTACCACTCTTTTGTCGCCTGCGCATTCCTCAAAAAAGCGCTATACTGCGGAACACCTACCCCTTGGCAAGGTAGATTTACACATGGGGGTTCTCAGTGTAATGGTTACGGGCCTGTTTGGTGTGGGCCGATGTCTCCTTTTTGCCACCCCACTTCTTTAAGCGTGCTTGGCGAGAAAGCCAAACCAAGTACTGGCGATAAAAAGAGGTCATGTGAATATCCGAGTGTGGGATCCCTTGTTTGCCCAGATGCAACATGGTGGGAGGAAGGAGGATCAGAGTGAGGATTTGGTTGACCAGACTCTTGGCTACAGAGACTAGACTTCGTGCAAGAGAGGGTTGTGCTTAACTGACTGGAAGCATTATCTTCTGCAATCCAACCAACCATGCAGTGGTCTGACTTAGACAGTATTGTCCTGCGCCGCCCAGCTAAGTTTGACATGGCACAGTTTCATTGCACCCAGGCCCACGGCCTCTGCTTGCACCATCAGCATCACGCCCAGGGCCACGGCCTCTGCTTGCACCATCAGCATCATGCCCACGGCCGCGGCCTCTGCTTGCACCATCAGCATCACCCCCACTTCCCCCTCCCTTTGTGCTCACCTTTTTCATATTATTGGTTTTGTCTGTAGATGTGGCGCAGATTGTTTTACTGTCCGCTAAAGACACAGTTTTCTGATGCAGGACAGTACTGGATACCAAAAAATAGAGATTTTCGGCATTACACTAGCCCAGAGATAATTTAATTTTTACAGTACACACTGTATTTGCTTTCTATGATGCACAGGAGACAGAGAAATGCAATTTTTCGACACTACACTAAGACAGAGATAATGTAACCTTTACTGTACACACTGTATTTGCTGGCTGTAATGAACAGGAGACAGAGAAATACAATTTTTCGGCACTACACTAGACCAGAGATATTGTAATTTTTACAGTACACACTGTATTTGCTTTCTGTAATGTACAGGAGACAGAGAAATATAATTTTTCGGCACCACACTAGCCCAGAGATACTGTAATTTTTACAGTACATACTGTATTGGCTTGCTTTAATGAATAGGAGAAAGAGAAATACAATTTTTCGGCACTACACTAGAACAGAGACAATTTAATTTTTACAGTACACACTGTATTTGCTTGCTGTAATGAACAGGAGACATAGAAATACAATTTTTCAGCACTAAACTAGGCCAGAGATAATGTAATTTTTACACTACACACTGTATTGGCTTGCTGTAATGAACAGGAGACAGAGAAATACAATTTTTTGGCACTACACTAGGCCAGAGAGAATGTAATTTTTACAGTACACACTGTATTTGCTTTCTGTAATGTACAGGAGACAGAGAAATACAATTTTTTGGCACCACACTAGCCCAGAGATAATGTAATTTTCACAGTACACACTGTATTGGCTTGCTGTAATGAACAGGAGACAGAAACACGCAATTTTTTGGCTCTACACTAGGACATAGATAATGTAATTTTTATAGTACACACTGTATTTGCTGGCTGTAATGAACAGGAGACAGAGAAATACAATTTTTCGGCACTACACTAGGCCAGATATAATGTAATTTTTACAGTACACACTGTACTGGCTTGGTATAATGAACAGGAGACAGAGAAATACATTTTTTCGGCACTACACTAGGTCAGAGATAATGTAATTTTTACAGTACACACTGTATTTGCTTGCTATAATGAACAAGAGACAGAGAAATACAATTTTTTGGCACTACACTAAAACAGAGATAATGTAATTTTTACAGTACACACTGTATTTGCTTTCTGTAATGTACAGGAGACAGAGAAATACAATTTTTCGGCACCACACTAGCCCAGAGATACTGTAATTTTTACAGTACATACTGTATTGGCTTGCTTTAATGAATAGGAGAAGGAGAAATACAATTTTTCGGCACTACACTAGAACAGAGACAATTTAATTTTTACAGTACACACTGTATTTGCTTGCTATAATGAACAGGAGACAGAGAAATACATTTTTTTGGCACTACACTAAAACAGAGATAATGTAATTTTCACAGTACACACTGTATTGGCTTTCTGTAATGAACAGGAGACAGAAACACGCAATTTTTCGGCTCTACACTAGGACATAGATAATTTTATTTTTATAGTACACACTGTATTTGCAGGCTGTAATGAACAGGAGACAGAGAAATGCAATTTTTCGGCACTACACTAGGCCAGATATAATGTAATTTTTACAGTACACACTGTATGATGAAATACATTTTTGGCACTACACTAAAACAGAGATAATGTAATTTTCACAGTACACACTGTATTGGCTTTCTGTAATGAACAGGAGACAGAAACACTTTATGCCAATTTTCGGCTCTACACTAGGACATAGATAATTTTATTTTTATAGTACACACTGTATTTGCAGGCTGTAATGAACAGGAGACAGAGAAATGCAATTTTTCGGCACTACACTAGGCCAGATATAATGTAATTTTTACAGTACACACTGTATTTGCTTGCTGTACTGTACAGGAGACAGAGAAATACAGTTTTATTGCACTACACTAGGACCGGGAGATAATGTAATTTTGACAATACACACTTTATTCAGATGTAGTTCTATATTGGATACAAAGTTGTCCCAAATAAAATGTATTCTCTGCTGGAATACTGTATATACGGTTGGGGCCTAAACTCACACGCAGAGATGCCCAAAACGAGTTAACTATTGCCAAAATATAAATCACTCTCTGCTGGAGTAATTAATATAACGGTTGCGGATTGAACACACACACAGATGTGGCACAAGTTAGGTTAATTTCCCCAGAACAAATAATTTCTCTGATGGTACAGTGTATATCTCGGTAGTAGGAACACTGTAGTGAATAAGCCCCTTTTAATAATGACTGCCCAACACACTGCGTTATAGTGGTGCAGTGTATATCTCAGTACCAGGCACACTGTAGTGAATAAGCCCCTTTTAATAATGTCTGCCCAGCAGACTGCTGTATAGTGGTGCAGTGTATATCTCAGTACCAAGGAACACTGTAGTGAATAAGCCCCTTTTTATAATGTCTGCCCAACACACTGCTTAATGATGGCATATTATAGAGGTCACTAATCTGAAATATTTCTGTCTTTTAGAAGTTATCAAAGCAATTTTCAAGCCCTGCAATTATCTGTCCCTTCCTGGTGACGCCTGTCCCCAATAGTGCTGAATTAACCCCCTTCTTTTAAAAAAAAAGGTGCTGCACTGCTGTCAAACACACACTCTAGTCCTCAAAAGGACTGTTAGGTCTTTCAATAAGGTTTTTGGAGTGAAATCAGTAAGTTTAGAACAAAATGCTACCTGTCCCTGCCTACTGTCTGCTCTCCCGGACGCTGAATGAGCCGAATGCCGGACCTCAGCTCCTATATGAAATGGTATCACGTGTTCTGGCCAGCCATTCAGTGTAAGGCTTACAGCTAACATTGCTATGGCCTTACACTGAGGGGAATTACTTACCTGGACCTTGATTGGCTGCTTAGTAGGAGCCAAACGTGCGGGGAGGAGACTCGAGCAATGCGACAAATACACGTTGTGCTAGGCCGAGTAAAGCCGAGCGCTGAGCATAGCGATGCTCGAGCCCAACCAGTACTCAGCCGAGCATGTTGCTCAGATCCAACTCACAGCCAGGATCCCACATACCTCCATAGTAGGATCACTAATGCAATGTGAGGTAGAATAGGCTGCAAGCCCCACCTATAACAGACCATGTGACACAGGCTACTGGGTGCAACAGAATGTTACCAGCAAAACGCAATGGCACATTCAATACATATATAGAAACAAATCACTGAAATAAAGTGACCTGAATTGGAGGAACTGCTTAAAAACCCCAAACACTGTAGCGTGTTTCTAACCGGGGGAGCAGTACCTCCCCATGTGGTCCGCTGCTAACGGCATCTTAATGGACATATGTCTTTTTTTAAAACGCACTATGTAACTATGTTATTCCATGATCATTAGATAGCTGCTGAAATCTAAAGGTTAGGCTGACATTTTTCTTTGTTTTGCTTTTGGAAGGAAAGATCGTTTGAATATCTTTCCTAGAAACTGAAAGATATTTATGTTAGCTTTACTTCCTTTCTTTTCCTTTTCGAAGGAAGATTGGTTTGCATATCGCTTTTCCAGAGAAGTGTTACAAAGAGACATTTGTTTTCCTTCCTTTTGGAAATATCTTTTCCCGAGAAATCTCTCTCTTTGTGATTTATCTGAAATTGATCTAAATAAATTTGGTCAATGATTCATTCACTAGTTTATAATAAAGCAAAGTTTAAGTATTTTGGTAATTGTATTTTACTAATGTCCAAATTCCCCCCTAATAACAATCATATAATCTCTGTATATACCATTAGCCGCTTAAGAACACATTGTATTTTATGTTACATGTCAATTTTGGTCAATATATTTTGTTTTTAATTATAAAAAAAATCTTATTGGGACTGTGTGGGAGAAAAAATATATGCAGATTAGTACATCCTACATCTGCTGGCAGCAGAGAGACTTATTTGTTTCCTTGTGAAAGGAAAGATACGTAACTTAAATATTTCTTTCTAAAAAAACTAAAAGAAAGTAATTCATTTTTAGAATACACCAGGAGGAAAGAAGAGAAGTAAAACTCAATATTTATAACTCTAATTTAGCAGTTTTTAAAAGTATCTACTTTTTTACCCTAGAATGCTATGTGACTAAAACCGTGTGGATTTTGGGACTCCATATTTTTAGAATATTTTTCATCACCATTTCAAGTTTGCAGAGGTCTTGTGAAGGCAAAATATAAGAGTCACCACCAAGAGACCCGATTTTGGATACTACACCCCTCAAAGAATTCACCTTGGGATGTAGTTAGAGATGAGTGAATATTTTTAAACGGGGCCAAAACTGGTCAAATAACTCAAGTATGAACTCAGCCTTAAAGGTCGATGTTAGCGCCAAGAAAAAGCACACTCCTTTTACACCGGTGTCAGCTGATTCCACATAGATGTCTACAGAACCTGTTCTATTCAAAACTTATACAAGTAGAGCCCCCCTAAGAGACTGGAGAGGGTGTCAGCAGTAAGTTTGTGTTGACGTCACTGATTAATTTGCCATTCCTCTGATCCGTCAGAACTAGACATGAGCGAATCGAAGCTGACAAAGTCGAATTCATTCCGAATTTCAGTAAAAATTAAATTCTGAATGAATGCGAATTTCCTCGCTCTTCGTGGTAACAATTTTTCCTAACATGGCGGCTAGCCGGCTACAATGGCGGAGAAAATGGCGGCTACACATGTGAGGACATGGGGCATTATAAATACGGTGGCCATCTTAGATTCTGCAATTCACAATCGTACTTTGTTCAGGGACAGACATGTATGCAGGCGCTAAGGAGAGTGAAAGAAAAACTAATTGTTAAAAAAAAAGGAAAGAAGCGATTTACTAGTGCAGGGAAAGGATAGTGAGAGGAATCATTTCACAGGCAGGGAGAGACATGTGCAGATGCTAGGGAGAGTCAAAGGAAAAATCCTCATTGTGAAAAAAAGCAATTTACAAGTGCAGGGAAACATTGCTTGGGTATCCAGATAGGATCATAATACAGCTCTGTCATTCCAGCAATTAGTTATTGGGGTGCAAGTGCTATGTTGAAAAGCCTTTAGTGGCTTTTATCCGTGGAAAAAGATAAATATATACGCAGGTCACTTTTGCTGTTAACTGCGCTGATATCATTTAGTGGCCTATTTTAATACAATACGAGAAATATATACGCAGGTCTAGAGACAAATAGACTAAGTTCATATTTGCTGTTATTTGACTAAAAGCGTTTCTTGTCATATTTCACTATAATACAAGAAAAATAGATGCAGATCACATTCGGTGTTATTTCCGCTACAAGTGATTATTGTCATATTTCACTACAATACGAGAAAAATAGATGCAGTTCACATTTCGTGTTATTTGCGCTAAAAGCGTTTATTGCTATATTTCTAAAGAAAAAGAGAGAAATAGACTAAGTTCATATTTGCTATTATTTTCTCTAAAAGCGTTTCTTGTCCTATTTCACTACAATACGAGAAAAATAAACACAATTCACATTTGGTGTTATTTGCGCTTAAAGCGCTTCTTGTCATATTTTACAACAAACGAGAAAAATAGACGCAGTTCCCATTTGGTATTATTTGTGCTAAAAGCGTTTATTGCCATATTTCTAGAGAAAATGAAAAAAATAGACTTAGTTCATATTTGGTGTTATTTTCACTAAAAGCATTTCTTGTCATATTTCATTACAATACGAGAAAAATAGATGCAGTTCACATTTGGTGTTATTTGCGCTAAAAGCGTTTATTGCCATATTTCTAGAGAATAAGAGAAAAATAGACTAAGTTCATATTTGCTGTTATTTGCGCTAAAAGCATTTCTTGTCATATTTCACTACGATAACAGAAAAATCAACGCAATTCACATTTGGTGTTATTTGCGCTATGAGCGTTTCTGGTCATATTTCTAGAAAAAATAGACTAAGTTCATATTTGCTGTTATTTGCGCTAAAAAGCGTTTCTTGTAGTATTTCACTACAATACAAGAAAAATATATGCAGTTCACATTTGGTGTTATTTGCACTAAAAGCGTTTATTGTCATATTTCACAATACAAGAAAAATAGACGCAGTTCACATTTGGTGTTATTTGCGCTAAAAGCATTTATTGTCATATTTCACTGCAATATGAGAACAATAGACGCAGTTCATATTTGGTGTTATTTTCGGTAAAAGCATTTATTGCCACACAGTATTTCTAGAGAAAAAGAGAAAAATAAACTAAGTTCAAATTTGCTGTTATTTGCGCTAAAAGCGTTTCTTGTAGTATTTAACTACAATATGAGAAAAATAGGCGCAGTTCACATTTGGTATTATTTGCACTGAAAGCATTTATTGTCATATTTCCCTAAAATACGAGAGAAATAGACACAGTACACATTTGGTGTTATTTGCGCTAAAAGCGTTTATTTTCATATTTCACTGCAATATGACAATATAACAATAAACACTTTTAGCACAAATAACACCAAATGTGAACTGTGTCTATTTTTCTCATATTGTAGGAAAGTATGACAATAAATGCTTTCAGGGCAAAAAACACCAAATGTGAACTGCAACTATTTTTCTAGTATTGTAGTGAAATACGACAAGAAACGCTTTTAGCGCAAATAACATCAAATTTGAACTTAGTCAATTTTTCTCTTTTTCTCTAGAAATACTGTGTGGCAATGAACGCCTTTACTGCAAATCACACTAAATATGAACTGCGTCTATTGTTCTCATATACAGAGCAGGCCCTGTACCCTCACCTGTCCTCAACCTGCCTCTCTCCTTTTCTGTTCCCTCACTGCGAGAAATAGTATATGCTGTAGGCACAGCAGTCAGCAGCTACTGCCCAGCCACGATCAAGAGGAGACATCTGCTACTTCCTCCGCTAGTCGGGCAAGTAGTGATGAGGAGAGTGGCACGGGAGTTTGTGCTGCGAGTGGTCAGGAGCTCCTGACCCAGAATGGCCATTGTGGAGGACATAAGTGATGTGCAGATACTAATCGATGATGATGAAGCCGATAGCACTTGGGAGCCCGGTGCAGAAGGGGCTTCATCATCATCAGGAGAAATGAGTGTCAGCTTGCCCATGAGGCAGTGGCAGAGCCAGCAAGGTGGTATTATGGCTGGGAGTCAGCAGGGTTGCAGCAGTGGGAGGTCAGGAGCCAAACGTGCCCAGGGTAGACCACCTGCTTCACAGCAGCCTACCTGCCCGGGAAGTAGTGGTGCAGGGGTTCACGGAGGGAGCGGCAGTAGCAATCAGTCAGTATGGACTGTTAGGGGGAAAAACACTTACTCGGCGGTGTGGCAGTTTTTTTCAAAGCACCAGAGTAAGTGAAGGTGGCCATATGTCGCTGTGGTCAGAAGGTGAAGCATGGCATGGGAGAACCGTGGCTCCAATGTGGTGGTCAAGCCTGCCGCAGCAACCGCTACATCACCCAGTGGCATGCACCCAGTTTAAGCCAGTAAAGGCTCCACCACCTCAGCCAAAGGGAGCTGTCTGTCAATCCCATCTTCTGCTGGTCCAGATGCTCCTGCTTCTACTCCTCGTCCGTCATTTCGTCAGCAATCGATCATCAAAACGATTGCCAAGAGACTGCAATATGCGTGCACGCATCCAGCTGAAGCTGAACGTGCTCCTGTCCAAGTTGCTGGTGCTTCAGTCCCTTCCTTTCCAAGTAGTGGACTCTGCACCTTTTAGAGAACTGATAGCTTGTGACGAGCCGAGGTTGAGTGTCCCAAGCCGTAATTTCTTTGCGAAAAAGGCAGTACCATCCATGCACACACATGTAGAACAGAAGGTGGGCCAGTACTTGAGCATGTCGGTGTCTGCCAAAGTGCACTACCGACGTGTGGAGCTGTAGCTACAGTGAGGGACAATACATGTCATTTACGGCCCAATGGGTGAATGTGGTTCCTGCACAGCTACACCAGCAATTTGGACAGGTCACGCCGATTCCTCTTCCACGTTGTCAAGCCGTTGGTCTTGCGACAATGTCCACCTCTGCCTCCTCATGCTCCATTGCAGGGACAAGTCACAGTGCCCATCCAGCATACCAGATATGTAGGGTATCGGGGGAGTCACACAGGGGAGCAAGTGCGAAATCGAATCCTGGCTTTCTCCGCAACAATTCAAAATTGGAACTATAGTGACCGACAACGGGAAAAACATTGTGTCGGCACTGCATCAAGGAAGGCTGGGCCATGCACCCTGCATGGCACATGTGTTCAATCTGGTTGTCCAGCGGTTCCTGAAGTCTTCCACCCATCTGCAAGACATCCTAAAAATGGCCAGGAAACTTTGCATGCACTTCAGCCACTCGTATACCGCAAAGCACACTCTCCTTGAGTTGCAGCGGCAGAACGGCATCCCCCAACACAGACTGATCTGCGACGTTTCCACCCGTTGGAATTTCACCCTCCATATGTTGGGCCGACAATATATGAACAGAGAAAGACCATCAACAATTTCTTGAAGCAAGCAGATAGGAGTACTCCACTGTGTAACTTCAATGTCAGCCACTGGTAGCTCATGCGTGACATCTGCCATTTGCTCAGGCCCTTTGAGCATGTCACGTTATTTGTCAGTCGCCAGGACTACGGGATGAACGTCGTCCTTCCACTTCCATGTCCTGGAACAGATGGTGGTAGCAATGGCTGGTCAGGGGACAGAAGACGTGGCGGCTCTATCTCGCGCCCACATGAGACCTGTGGTGGCTGAACTGGAAGAGAAGGGGGAAGAGGTTATTGGAACACAAGCAATGTGTAGCCAAATGGGTGGTTTTTCTACTCAGCTTAAAGTACATGAGGAGCAGGAGCAGCCAGAGGAGTTACAGGACGATGAGGAAGACGTGACAGAGGACCTGGACACACCGTGGCAGTATGCAGTTGAGATGGAGAAAGGGAGTCACTCCAAGTCACTTGCACAAATGGCCCGCTGCATGTTCACTTGCTTGCGTAGTGACGGCCGAATTGTCACAAGTTGGCAGAGGGATGACTTCTGGCTCTCCACCTTGTTGGACCCTCGCTACCGGTCCAGAATAGGTGCCTTTTTTACACCCACCAAGAGTGAGGACAAGCTAAACTACTACAGAGACATCCTATGTAGTTAGTTGGCCGCTGCCTATCGGCCCCATTGTCCATCCTCTCACAGGTCTGACTGCACTCAGGTTCCACTGCCATGGCTGCTGGGGAGGGGTAGGACGGCAGGAGCAGTACTAGCTCCATCAGCAGCAGCCTGAGTCTAGAGTCGCTGATGAGTAGCTTTTTTCACCTGCATAGTTAGGAAACTACTCACCAGCAGCAGCTAGACCTGGAGCAGGACCTGAACCAGCAGGTGGTGGCATACTTGGACAGCAACCTGCCATCCCACATTGAAGATCCGTTGGACTACTGGGTAGCCAAACAGGTTTTGTGGCTGCAACTAGCAGAGTTTGCCCTGGAAAAGCTGTCTTTCTCGGCCAGTAGTGTGGCATCAAAATGGGTGTTTAGTACGGTGGGGGCCATAGTTACCCCAAGAAGAACTCGCCTGTTCACCCAAAATGTGGAGAGACTGGCCTTTGTCAAGATGAATCAGGCGTGGATCCACCAGAATTTCCAACCACCAATTCCTGATGCATCAGATTAGATCATCTATGGTGCCACACCAGAACTTTGATACCAGAGACCGTTTTCTTCTGACTACCTGCCTCAGCTACTACTTTAATGTTGCAACCCACCTGATGCCACACATCTGATGCCAAGAGCTCCTTATTTCACCCACCTTCATCAGCGGGTACTGGTTTTGGCACCCACCGCCCTGGGTCACTTTCAGGTCTCCTGATGCAGCTGCTGCTGACATCTCAAAGTTATCTCACCTTGCCACTTTGTGGTCTCCTCATCCTGTTGCCATCTCCACACCATGTCAACTTGCCACTCTCTGGTCTCCTCATGCTGCTGCTTCTGCTTCTGTAACTGCCATCTCCAAACTATGTCACCTTGCCACTCTGTGGTCTCCTCATGCTGCTGCCATCTACTCACTATGTCAACTTGCCACTCTGGTCTCCTCATGCTGCTGCTGCTACTGCCATCTCCAAACTATGTCACCTTGCCACTCTGTGGTCTCCTCCTGCTGCTGCCATCTCCACACTATGTCACCTTGCCACTCTATGGTATCCTCCTGATGCTGCTGATGCTGCTACTGCAATCTCCACACTATGTCACCTTGCCACTCTATGGGATCCTGCTGCCATCTCCACTATGTCAGCTTGCCACTCTGTGTTATCCTGCTGCTGCTGCCATCTCTACACTATGTCAACTTGCCACTCTGTGGTCTTCTCATGCTGCTGCCGCCTTCTCCACACTATTTCACCTTGCCATTCTGTGGGATCCTGCTGCTGCCATCTACTCACTATGTCACCTTGCCACTCTATTTCATCCTTCTGCTGCTGCTATCACCACAATATGTCACCTTGCCACTCTGTGTTATAGTGTGAAGATGGCAGCAGCAGGATAACACAGAGTGGCAAGGTGACATATTGTGGTGATAGCAGCAGCAGAAGGATAACACAGAGTGGCAAGGTGACATAGTGAGTAGATGGCAGCAGCAGGATCCCACAGAATGGCAAGGTGAAATAGTGTGGAGAAGGCGGCAGCAGCATGAGAAGACCACAGAGTGGCAAGTTGACATAGTGTAGAGATGGCAGCAGCAGGATGTCAACTTGCCACTCTGTGGTCTACTGCTGCTGCCATCTACACACTATGTCAACTTGACACTCTCTGGTCTGCTCATGCTCCTGCTGCTGCTGCTACTGCCATCTCCACACTATGTCACCTTGCCACTCTGTGGTCTCCTCCTGCTGCTGCCATCTCCACACTATGCCACCTTGCCACTTGCTGGCCTCATCATACTAATGCCATCTACAGACTGTCATTGTGCCACTCGGTGGCCTTCTCATGATGCTGCTGCTGCATCAGCCACCTCCAGACTCTGACATTGTGCCCCTCTGTAGCCTCCTAATACTGCTGCCACCTCCAGACTCTGTCATTGGGCCACTCTGTGGTCTCCTCATGCTGCTTCCACCTCACCACTATGTCATAGGTCCACTCTGTGGACTTCTCATGCTGTTCCCACCCTCCTCACTTCATGACTGGTCCACTATTTTGGCTTTGGGCCTTGCTGACATCATCATTTATTTGACTTTTCTTCTGATCTGTCAGAAGGAAGAAAAAATGATACCCACAACGGTTCCTGTCTGTGTAGCAGCTGTAAGGCCTGTATGGTCCTATCAGAATTGGCTTATTAATTGGTAGCCAAAAGCAGGAGTGGGTACAAAACACAGAAAACATGCAAATATTCCATTCATCTCTGTTTTAGACCCACTTCTGTGGGCTTTTTTTGGCATTAGCAATACTGATGGATGATTGACCAAATGCTAACTGAGTGAAGGCTTATGCTCCACAGACAGGATCCGTTTTTTGGATGTTATTGTTCTGACAGATCAGAGGAAGGGCAACTTAATCGGTGACGTCAACAAAAACTTACTGCTGAAACCCTCTCCACTCTGTCACGGGGGGCTCTACTTATATAAGCGTTTAATAGAACAGGTTCTGAAGACATCTATGTGGAATCAGCTGATGAGGGTGTAAAAGGAGTGTGCTTCTTCTTTACACTAACATTGTTAATACTTGAGTTATTTGGTTGGTTTTGGCCCCGTGACTGCCCAAATAAGTGAAGTGTGTAGTGTAATTCTAATAGTGACACCTGTTATTTGCATGTCATACTGACAGACAGTATTATTTCACTACCCCAGCACACTCCCTGCGTGTGTTACTGCAAGGCAGTGTTCTACACCCATATGAAGGATCTATGCAGCCCGGAAACAGACATTTTTTATCGTGATTCTCCGAGAATATATTCGGATCGAAGTGAATTTTTGGGAAAATTCGGCGAACTGACCCAGTCAAATTTTTGAGAAATTCGCTAATCTCTAGTCAATAACCCACAAAAAACGGATCCTGTCTGTCAAGCATCTGCCTTCCCTCAGTCAGAATTTGCTCAATAATACATCAGCATTACTAATGCCAAATAAAACAGGAGTGGATCTAAAACAGAGATGGCACGTAAATGGAATATTTGCATGTCTTCTGTGTTTTGTACCCACTCCTGCTTTTGGCTACCAAATCATAAGCCAATTCTGATGGGATCATGCAGGCCTTACAGCTGCTACACAGACAGAATCTGTTGTGTGTCTCATTTTTCCTTCCTTCTGACAAATCAGAAGACAGGTCAAAAAAATGATGATGTCAGCCAGGCCGAAAGGAAAAATAGTGGCCCAGTCATGAAGTGGGGAGGGTGTGAACAGCATGAGAAGTCCACAGAGTGGCCTTATGACATAGTGGTGAGGTGGAAGCAGCATGAGGAGACCACAGAGTGGCCCAATGACAGAGTCTGGAGGTGGCAGTAACATCAGGAGGAGGCCACAGAATGGCACAATGACAGAGTCTGGAGGTGGCGGGAGTAGCAGCATCAGGAGCAGGCCACCGAGTGGCACAATGATATAGTGTGGAGATGGCAGCAGCAGCAGGATACCACAAAGTGGCAAGGTGACATAGTGTGGAGATGGCAGCAGCCGCAGCAACAGGATATCGCAGAGTGGCAAGGTGACCTAGTGAGGATATGGCAGCAGCATTAGTATACCACAGAGTGTGAAGGTGATATAGTCTGGAGATGGCAGTAGCAGCAGCATCAGGATACCACAGAGTGTGAAGGTGACATCGTGTAGAGATGGCAGCAGCAGCATCAGGAGACCACAAAGTGACCCGGTGACAGAGTGGGGCGGTGGGTGGCAATACCAGTACCCACTGACGAAGGTGGATGAAAGAAGAAGCACTTGGCATTAGATGTGTGCCATCAGGTGGGTGGCAGCATCAGAGTATTAGCTGAGGCAGGTAGCCAGAAGAAACTAGTCTCTTTTTTCAAGGTTTGGGTGAGGCGGCATGGATGATCTAATCAGATGCATCAGAAATTGGTGAGTGGAAATCCTGGCTGATCCATGCCTGATCCATCTTGACAAAGGTCAGTCTCTCTTTAGGCTAACCAGTAGTGTTGATCGAGTACCAAAGTGCTCTGGTGCTCGAGTAGAACACTTTGGTATGCTAGGGTGCTGACACTCCCAGTCAATGGGAGAACAAGAGCATTAATCCAGGCACCACCTGCTCTGAAGAGGGTAGGGTGTCTGGTTCACATGAAAAGGTCAGAAATTTATGGAAACACCACTGAAATAGATCAGTAACAGCGTGGGGAGGATGTCTGGATGCATCTTGGACTCCCAGGTCGCTGCTGGGAATAATGTTGGCCGAGCAGTATGCCTCTTTTACAGACTGACAATTATATGCACAAAACCAAAGATAAAATCGATTTTAGAGGAAAAATTGTTAGGAAACATTCTTTCCTGTATATCTACTTGTACTTAAAGTGCAAGTGCTGCCAAAAATTACAAGGAAGAGGCACTCCGATACAACCTGTATATAACATAAAGGGCCTCATTCACATTGTGGTACAATTGTTCAGGTAGACTACACTCATAAAGCCTATGCACTAAGTCAAAGGGCTGCCAAAAATAACCAGGAACCAGCACTCCAATACACCTTTTATTACACATAAAGGAGGGCATCATACACACCCTTGAAAAATTATGTTTGATGGCCTGCTGGTGACCCTCACAAACATTAGGAGCAAGGGCCTGCTGGTGACCCTCTAAAACATTAGGGGTGAGGGCAGCCGAATCAGCATGAAATGATGGAGGAGGAGGAGGAGGACGAGAAAAGGAAGATTAAACCATTTACCCTTTTTTGTGGTGGAAGGGGAGCATGGGAATACACTGTATTCAATACACCATAAAAGCCACATTTAAAGTGTTTTTATGTTCAGCCGCTTTCCTCTGGTGGAGTGGAGATGTCAATCCAGGCTTTGTTCATTTTGAGTCAGCATTTTTAGTTGACAGGCGGATGCGTTTATCAGTTATTATGTCCCCAGCAGCACTAAATACCCGCTCTGACAAAACGCTGGTGGCAGGGCAGGCCAACACCTCCAAGGCGTAGAGCGCCAGTTCGCAGCACGTGGCCAGCTTGGACACCCAATAGTTGTAAGGCACAGAGGGGTCACTGAGGATGCTGACACAGTCTGCTACATGCTCCTTCGCCATCTTCCAAAACCTTTCCCTCCTTGTGACAATAGGCTGCGCATCAGGGTGTCACAAAAACTGTCCCAGGCCTTGGAGAATGTTGCCCTGCCTCTGTTAGAACTGCTGTGTGTTCCCCTCGTCTACCCTCCTCGGTTGCTCAAGGAACTATGTACTTTGCCGCCAGCTTTGTCAGCTGAAAATTTTTGGAGCAATTTTTCCACAAGGACCTTCTGGTATTGCACCATTTTGCTAGTCCTCTCCACCACATGAATGAGAGATGAGAAGTTCTCTTTGTAGCGGGGGTCAAGAAGGATGAACAACCAGTAATCGGTGTTGGCCAAAATGCGTATAATGCGATGGTCACAGGAAAGGCAGCATAACATAAAGTCAGCCATGTGTGCCAGAGTCCCAACAGACAAGACTTCTCTGTCCTCATCAAGAGGATGACTCTTAATCTGCTCATCCTCTTCCTCCTCTTCTGCCCATCCATGATGAACAGATGGAATAAACCTGCTATCGGTACTACACTCTGTAGCGGAGGCAACTGTCTCCTGCTCCTCCTCATCATCAACCAATTTGCGCTAAGAAAACAAAATGAGGGTGGTCTGGCTATCACCTTGTGTACTGTCTTCCCCCATTTCCATCTCTTCCACATGCAAAGTGTCCTCCTTCATTGTGAGCAGCGAGCGTTTCAGTAGACACAGAAGTGGGATGGTTACGCTGATATTAGCAGCATTGCCGCTCACCATCTGTGTTGATTCCTCAAAGTTGCGTAAAACCTCAAAGAGGTCAGACATCCATGCCCACTTGTCGCTTGTGAAAAGCGGAAGCTGACTGGAAAGGCAACGACCATGTTGCAGCTAGTATTCCACTACTGCTCTCTGCTGCTGACAAAGCCTGGCCAACATGTGGAACGTGAAGTTCCAGCACATGCTCACATCGCACAACAGTCGGTGAGCTGGCAATTGCAAGCATTTCTGCAACGTTGCCAGACCAGCGGCAGCTGTAGATGACTTTCGGAAATGGGCACACATGTGGCGCACCTTCACCAGTAGCAAATTATGGTAGGTTTTGAAAAACCGCTGAACCACTACGTTGAACACGTTTACTAGGCATGATATGTGTGTGAGCTTGCCAAGCTCCAAAGCCGCCACCAAGATACGGCCATTATCAGATACTACCATGAATAGTTGTAGGTTGATTGGCGAAAGCCACATCTCAGTCTGGTCCCTTATACCCTGCCACAGCTCTACGGCGGTGTGCTGTTTGTCATCTAAGCTAATTAGTTTCAGCACAGCCTGTTGCCGCTTCCCCACTGCAGTGCTACAATGCTTCCAGCTACTGACTGATGGCTGACTGGTGCTGCAATATGAGAATTCAGAGGTGGAAGTGGGGGTGGAGGAGGAGAAGATGGGGGGTTTGCAGCCACTAATGTAGGTGGTGGCAGAAATCCTGATGGAAGTAGGGCCCGCGATCCTTGCCGTTGGTAGCACCTGTGCCATCCCAGGGTACGACTCGCTCCCAGCCTCCACAACATTCACCCAGTGTGCCGTCAGGGAAATGTAGTGTCCCTGGCCACAAGTACTTGTCTATGTGTCAGTCGTTAAGTGGACCTTCCCAATAACTGCGTTGGTAAGGGCATGGGTGATGTCACGGGACACATGCTGGTATAAGGCGGGTACGGCACACCGGGCAAAATAGTGGGGAATGAGTAACGAGGGACGGCCAATGCCATAAGGCTGTGGAAAGCCTCATTGTCCACAAGCCTAAATGGCAATTTGGAAAGGTGCGCATTTAGTGCTAATGTTTCACTGGTGACCCAGCGTCTAGTGAAGACGCTGGGTCACCAGCGAAACATTTGGAGTCATATAGATAAACAATAAACATGAAAAGGGGAGATAGTTGTATTTTGTTAAACTTTAAAAATAACTGTACTCGGTGAATTTTGATATTGCGCATGCGCAGTGTGCAGGAATTTTATGCTACCGAGCCGCTTCGTTCGCGCGCATGTGCAGTGGCCGGAATTTTTTGCTACCTGGCTCGGCGCATTTAGCTACTGCGCATGCACCGAGCCGCTTCGTTGGCGCGCATGCGCAGTGGCCGGAATTTTTTGCTACCCTAGGCGCGTTCACATCATGGGTGAACCGTCCGCGCCTGCGCCGACAAACCTCCCGGCAGACCAATCAGGAGCCGAGAGGAGAGCCGCGCCTCCCACGTCACTACCGGAAGTGACGTGGGTAGCAAAAAATTCCGGGTAGCAGAAAATTCCGGAACACCGGCCGCTCATTCAGTCCAATTGTGGAACACTGCTGCGAGCAGGAGCGCACGGCAAGTTGTTTGAGGACCTGGGAACACTCAGCCAATCAGTGGCTGCAGCTGTATCACATGTCAAGCCAGGGATTTCCTGCTTAGCCAATCACTGGCCTGACACATGACACAGCTGCGGCCACTGATTGGCTGAGTTTTCCCAGGTCCTCAAACAGAGGAAGAAGCCACAGATACCATGATTATACAGAGGAGAGAGAGTGTTTCTGCAGACGGGACCAGGTGAGCATAATGGCATTTACACATTAATAGAGTGGGAAAGTAGAAGGGTGAAATGTGACATGGAGGTGGGGAGAGATGTGACATGGAGGTGGGGAGATGTGACATGGAGGTGGGGAGATGTGACATGGAGGTGGAGAGATGTGACATGGAGGTGGAGAGATGTGACATGGAGGTGGAGAGATGTGACATGGAGGTGGAGAGATGTGACATGGAGGTGGGGAGATGTGACATGGAGGTGGAGAAATGTGACATGGAGGTGGGGAGATGTGACATGGAGGTGGAGAAATGTGACATGGAGGTGGGGAGATGTGACATGGAGGTGGAGAAATGTGACATGGAGGTGGGGAGATGTGACATGGAGGTGGGGAGATGTGACATGGAGGTGGAGAAATGTGACATGGAGGTGGGGAGATGTGACATGGAGGTGGGGAGAGATGTGACATGAAGGTGGGGAGAGATGTGACATGGAGGTGGGGAGAGATGTGACATGGAGGGCGATGCTGGGGGGGACAGACTATATCCCTCCACTCCATAATGTCCTCCCCTCTGTGTCCCTCCATTTCATAATGGGGTTCATCCTGAAATCCTTTATTGTCCTATATTGTAATATTGTTTGGTGGTGCATTTATTCACATAAAAATGATACTCACCTATTTTGAAGTTGTCCTAGTCCTCCGATACTTGTCCGGCATGTCCTCTCTCCACTTCTGTCTCTAAAGTCTTCGGGCATCCAAGCATGCGCTGATCTTCATATACAGCTCTGCTACATCTGTCTTCCCCTGC
Organism: Bufotes viridis; assembly: GCA_033119425.1. NCBI lineage: Eukaryota > Metazoa > Chordata > Amphibia > Anura > Bufonidae > Bufotes > Bufotes viridis. The sequence goes on along the minus strand of CM065598.1, from coordinate 41,543,761 downwards.
CACACTAGCACTGTGTAAGAACACCATCCTATACAGCTCTACTACATCTGTCTAAGGGCCCTTTCACACCTGCGTTCTTCTTTTCCGGCATAGAGATCCGTCGTCGGGTCTCTATGCCGGAAAAATCCTGATCAGGATCATCCCCATGCATTCTGAATGGAGAGAAATCCGTTCAGGATGCATCAGGATGACTTCAGTTCAGGACCGGAACGTTTTTTGGACGCAGCAAATACCGCAGCATGCTGCGCTTTTTGTTCCGTCCAAAAATCCGGAACACTTGCCGCAAGGGCGGATCCGGAATTAATGCCCATTGAAAGGCATTAATCCGGATCCGACCTTAAGCTAAACATCGTTTCGGCTCATTGCCGGATCCGACATTTAGCTTTTTCTGACTGGTTACCATGGCAGCCAGGACGCTAAAGTCCTGGTTACCATGGTAAAATGTAGTAGGGAGCGGGGGAGCGGCATACTTACATTCCGTGCGGCTCCCGGGACGCTCCAGGATGACGTCAGGGCGCCCCAGTGCATGGATCACGTGATCGCATGGATCACGTGATCCATGCGCATGGGCGCTCTGGCGTCATTCAGAGCGCCCGGAGCCGCACGGAATGTGTATGCCGCTCCCGCTCCCGCCTTACTATGGCAACCAGGACGCTAGTAGCGTCCTGGCTGCCATAGTAACCTGAAAGCAATTCGAAGACTGATCAGGATCCTGATCAGTCTTCTAATGCTTCAGGTGACTTGCGTTCTGACGGATCCGGCAGGACGGAAGTGCCTGCCGGATCCTCAGAACGCAAGTGTGAAAGGACCCTAAGGGTACTTTAACGCTAGCGGTATAGCTATCCGGCAGGCTGTTCCGGCGGGTGAACAGCCTGACGGATCCGCCATGCTGCAAGTACCCTTGCACTGCTGTGCTGCGCTGTAGCCCCGCCCCCACCCCATTGTAGTCAATGGGGACGGAGCAGCAGCACACTGGTCCTTGCGGCGTGACAGATCCGTCAGGCTGTTCATCCGCCGGAACAGCTTGCCGGATAGCTATATCGCTAGTGTGAAAGTACCATAAGGTGTAACTGAATACGTCAAATTTCATTCTTGTTGTCTAGATCATGAAACTATGTGTCCCTTCATTCCATAATGTCCTGTGGAGGGACACATACTTTCATGATCTAGACAACAAGAATATAATTCTATGTGTTCAGTTACACGTTTAACAGATGTAGCAGAGCCGTATAGGAAGTGTCTCATTCACAATGCTAGTGGTAGAGGGGAAGAGAGATGTAGCATATCTCTATTTGTTGCGGTTGAGACACAGTGTTTGTGGGGGGGAAGACAGATGTAGCAGAGCAATATATGTTGCCGTTCGCAGATAGTGCTGGCGGGGAGGGGAGAGAGATGTAGCAGAGCTCTATATGTTGCAGTTCAGACACAGAGTTTGATTGTGGGGGAGGGATAGACAGATGTAGCAGAGCTCTATATTCATTTATACAGATAAAAGATATAAGGTTTATACACCAGTGTAGTCTATATCGACTACATCTGTGTTTGGTTTTCCTCCAGCAATGCGACTGAACCGCTTGATATACCGCACTACTACATCGGTCTATTTCCCTCCCCCACTAGCAATGTGACTGTCTAGCTACATACATTGCCCTGCTGTATATAGTAGACAGAAACCGAAATTTTCCCCAATAACTAAAGAAAAGTGCTACATTGACATAAACAGCTCTGCTGTGTGAAAATGCTGCAGTAATGTGTATGCTGATGTAGCAGCTTACTATACTAGTATAAGTGGGAAGGTTTCAATCTATGACATACAGCAGGGCAGTAGAACTATATGTACAAAGCTATATTGCTGGCTGGGGGAGGGTAAAAGACAGATGTAGCAGAGCTGAAACCTTTGCTTGTGGGGGAGGAAAAGACAGATGTAGTAGAGCTGTATATTCATGTATACAGATAAAAGACCCAAGGATTATACACCAGTGTAGTAGAGCTATATTAAGGCCTCATTCAAACGCCCTCAATCTACGTCCGCACCCGTCCTGCAAATTTGCGGAACGGGTGCGGACCCATTCATTTTGAATGGGGACGTGATGGATGCGGAGAGCACACACTGTGCTCTCCGCATCCGCATTTGCGGAGCGCGCCGCCGATCTTCCGGACGGCTGCTCCGCAAAAATATAGAGCATGTCCTATTGTTGCCCGCAATTGCGGACAAGTATAGGCATCTCTATAGGACTGGTGGCAAGGTGTTTTGCGGATCCGCAAACTTGCGGATCCGCAAAACACTACGGACGTGTGAATAAGGCTCCATTCACACGACCGTATGTTGTCCGCAAAAAAACGGATCCGTGTCCGTTTTTTTGCTGATCCATAGACTTCAATAGGGCCATGTCCTGATTTTCACTGACAAGTATAGGACATGTTTCATTTTTTTTTGCTGAGCTGTGCAATGGAAGAAAAGTGAATGGGACAGCATCTAATCCGCAAAAAAACTGATCCGTTTTTTTGTGGACAAAATACGGTCGTGTGAATGGAGCCTAAGGCCTTAGAAAAATATCTTCATCAGTGCTGGTCGCTGGGGGGTGGCCATGTTTTATGGGAGTCGAATGCACAAATCATATGGATACTACTTGACTTGCTTGTGGGCTCATGTGTAGTGGTAAATTATTATTTAGCTGCACAGAATGGGTTTGTAAAAGATTAGACAGGTTCTGTGTGTAAAACTGTACTAGACTCCAGGACAGTGACCTTTTACTGTGTAAAAAAAGCTCTGAGAGTGAGGATTCAACAGCAGAAGCTGCTTCCCAGAGACTGCAGGCTGCCAGAGGGATGAGTCATACTATCCACATGAACGAGCACGGCAAGGACTGAGCTCTCAGTGTGATGTCATAAGGAGGCGTGGCCGGCCTTCACTCAACTGCCTAAGCCCGCCCAGCCTCAGAAGCAGGGAACCAGGAAGTGAAATGTAGAGCTGGCTGAGGTGAGGACGAAATAGCAAGATGGGAATACCCCTTTAAGAGAAATGGCCGAGTTGTTATGGAAACCTCAGGAAATAAGGTACGAAGTGCTATTAGGCCCTGGCTTTACTTCTATAGTGATTATCCTGGTGACAGATTTCCTCATCTCATCTACAGCAGTGAACATGGAGGTTGTTATGGTTACTGAACTGCCAGGGAACAGTAAATGACAGTTTGGATTTAAGTGAAAGACTTGCTGGCTTGTATAAGCTATAATGCAGGCCATTTTTTTTAGACCCGGTCTAAAACCTTCCCGGACACCTGATGTACCCGTGTGTCAAATTTGGTGAAGATCAGTCCAGTCGTTTTGTCGCGCATAAAGAACGTCTAGACATCTAGACAGAAATTCATTTTTATATATATAAGAGATAACTGCAGAAGTGAACTGAGAATATATTTTTCTTTTTGTATTGAAATAGGCCACTAAATGCTTTTAACACATATAACTACAGAAGTGAACTGAGAATATATTTTTCTTCTTGTACTGAAATAGGCCACTAAATGCTTTTACCACATATAAAACTGCAGCAGTGAACTGAGAATATATTTTTTGTTTTGTACTGAAATATGCCACTAAACGCTTTTACCACAAATAACTTCAACAGTGAACTGCATATATATTTTTCTTTTTGTACTGAAATATACCACTAAACGCTTTCACCCCATATAACTGCTCAAGTGAACAGCTTATATATTTTTCTTTTTGTACTGAAAAGGCCACTAAACGCTTTCACCCCATATAACTGCTGAAGTGAACTGGGTGCATATTTTTCTTTTAGTACTGAAATAACTCACTAAACGCTTTTTCCGCAAATAACTGCAACAGTGAACTGCGTAAATATTTTTCTTTTTGCATTGAAGTACGCCACTAAATGCTTTCACCACATATAACTCCAGAAGTGAACTGCGTAAATATTTTTCTTTTTGTACTGAAATACGCCACTAAATGCTTTCACTACATATAACTCCAGAAGTGAACTGCGTATATATTTTTCTTTTTGTACTGAAATAGGCCACTAAATGCTTTCATCACATATAACTGCAGAAGTGAACTGCGTATATATTTTTCTTTTTGTACTAAAATATATCACTAAACGCTTTTACCGCAAATAACTACAACAATTAACTTGGTATATATTTGTCTTTTTGTACTGAAATACGTCACTAAACGCTTTTACCACAAATAACTGCAAAAGTGAGCTGTGGAAGGGTGCAGTTGTATACCCCAAAACGCGTTTTGTTTTGAGAGACCCATCCTGACATGCAGGGGCGTAGCTAGAAATGACTGGGCCCCACAGCAAATTTTTGTATTGGGCCCCCCCTACCCGCGCGTTTCGCTCTCCCTCTATAATGTGCCAGCCATATAGCCCCCCTATAATGTGCCAGTAGTCAGCCATATAGCCCCCCCAGCCCCCCTATATTGTGCCAGTAGTCAGCCATATAGCCCCCCCAGCCCCCCTATAATGTGCCAGTAGTCAGCCATATAACCCCTCCTATAATGTGCCAGTAGTCAGCCATATAACCCCCCCTATAATGTGCCAGTAGTCAGCCATATAAACCCACCCTATAATGTGCCAGTAGCCAGCCATATAGCACCAGATGGTCGCAGGTTTGATCCCCAGGGCAAGCTTTTCTAAAAGAAAGAAAAAATAAGTTTTAAATAGACAAGGGCGAGAGGACACTGCGATTCACTGTGTAATTAGCGATTGGGAGAGGAGTGAGGACATGTGCTGATTACCCAGGGGAGGAGAGGAGTGAGGACAACACGTGCTTGCCGGGCCCCCTGTAAGCCCGGGCCCCGAAGCAGCTGCTTCCCCTGCTTCCCCGGTAGTTACGCCCCTGACATGTCAGTTTGAGATTCCGTGCACCAACCAGGACTTATATCTTGTGCTATTGTTTATGCACCATTGGATGTTTGCTCTATTGGACCTATTTCCTCTATATCAAACCCATTTTGGTCGTGGATACTAGGATCACTCCGATCACATGACACATCACAGGACCAGCCAGCATTTCCTGCCTTCGTTTGGTGTGGTTTTCGTTTGGGCCCGTAACAGCAGGAGATTCCATCTACTGTGAGGACGGGACTTTCACCTGAAGACCTCGGGACAGGTAACAAGTGGTGTTGGTCTCACATAGCTGTGGGATGCCTCAGCGTGTGGGTTACATTGTCGTACCACACCTGCCAAACTCTGTTTGGATTTAATTACTGCTGTGGGTCCCTTTGGCTGGTAGGCTGCTTTAGAACTAATGTGTACATCCATGGTGTTTTATATGTATTGGCTTGTTTAAAGTACCATTGGACTTCATCCACCGTTTCCAGCACATTTTATCATTTTCCTAGGGATTTACCTACAAGCTCCAGCTTTTTACGTATATCGAGCAGACTATTATGATTTAGTTCCCCTCCCAACTGGAGTTTTATTTTTTGTTGCTATTTATTAATCCTGCAAGAGCTTTTATATTGCATTGTATTATTTTGGCATTTATTAAATGTTTTATCTATATCTATGACATTCGTTCCTTATGCCCGTATGTGAGTGCTCAAACTATATAACTTTCTGAATATTTTACTTTTTGTAATGAAATACGCCACTAAACGCTTTCACCACATATACCTGCAGAAGTGAACTCCATATATATTTTTCTTTTTGTAATGAAATACGCCACTAAACGCTTTCACTACATATACCTGCAGTAGTGAACTGCATATATATTTTTCTTTTTGTACTGAAATACGCCACTAAACACTTTTACTATATTTAACTGCAGAAGTGAACTGCGTATATATTTTTATTTTTGTAATGAAATAGGCCACTAAACGCTTTCACCACAAATAACTGCAGAAGTGAACTGCGTATATATTTTTATTTTTGTAATGAAATAGGCCATTAAACGCTTTAACCACCTATATCTGCAGAAGTGAACTGCATATATATTTTTCTTTTTGTAGTGAAATACGCCACTAAACACTTTCACCACAAATAACTGCAGAAGTTAACTGCGTATATATTTTTCTTTCTTCACAGATATAAGCCCCTAAAGGCTTTTCAACATGGCACTTGCACCCCAAGAACAAATTGGTGGAATGACAGAGCTATCTAATGGCTATTTGGATCCCCAAATAATCTTTCCCTGCACTTGTAAATCGCTTTTTTTCACTATGAGGTTTTTCCTATCACTGCCCCTATCGCCTTCTGACATCTCTCCCTGCACTAAGATGCTGTTAAATTATTCCTCTCTATCCTTTTCCTGCACTTATAAATTGTTTTTTCAGGTTTTTTTTTCCACAATGAGGTTTTTCCTATTGCTGTTCCTAGCGCCTTCTCACGTCTGTCCCTGCACTCAGAATGCTGGAAAATGTCTAAATCCAAGATGGCCGGCATATTTATAGGGCTGTGACATCACAGGGCTGGCTGTCTGCTGATTGGCTGCATGCATGGCATTATGGGTCATCCCACCTTCCCAGAGTTCTTTGCCCCATATTCTTTCACATGTAGCCACCATTTTAGCCACCATTTTTGGAAAAATTGCGATTCATAACCACGAAGCGAGAGGAAATTCGCATTTATTGCAAATCAAATTTTTCCTGAAATTTGTAACAACTTTTACTTCGGCAGCTTCGATTCACTCATCTCTAGTTGTAGTGATCATTTTGTTCCAATTAAATTTTGAAATAAATAATTTAAATTGGCTGTGACATTTAAAAATGCACATTTTCCAATAACATGTATGGGAGTTTTAGCTCATTTTTAACATTTTCAGAAGCATTTAGAAAAATCACCCGAAGAATTTCTGCCATGTATTGTAATATCTTAATCTGTTGTTTGGGCAAATAGAGGTGCTCAGAAAGGAAGGTGCGCCACTTGGCTTTTAGAACATAGTATAAATGACATTTTAACTTTATTCTGTGGGTCAGTATGACTGTGTTTTACTACTTTTGCACCATTAAATCACTTTTTCTTGCCATATTCTAAAACCCATATTTATTTTTCTGCTGACTGAACTGTAAAAGGCTTGTACTGAATTGAATTTCAGAATAAGCCTTAGTTTCTATCATTTTATAACTGTTTTGTCACTGACAATTATTCAATTTAGTGAGAGACATGTGATATCAATATCAATTCTGTTTTTATTTTTGTATTTTTATTTTTGTCAAGTTACAAATTAAATGACATAAAAACTTTATTCTGTGGGTTGATATGAATACAATGATACCACTTTTTTTTCTGTCGCCTTATTCTAGGAGCTATAACTTTTTTTTAACTTTTATGCTGACTAAGTCTACTTTCACACTTGCGTTTTGGCTTTCCGTTTGTAAGATCCGTTCAGGGCTTTCACAAGCGGTCCAAAACTGATTAGTTTGCATTCTAATGCATTCTGAATGGAAAAGGATCCGCTCAGAATGCATCAGTTTGCCTCCGTTCAGTCACCATTCCGCTTTGGAGAAGGACAACAAAACGGTGCTTGCAATGGATCCGTAATGTAAGTCAATGGGGACGGATCCATTTTCACGAACACAATCTGGCACAATAGAAAACTCATCCGTCCTCTATTGACTTTCAATGATGTTCAAAACGGATCCGTCTTGGCTATGTTAAAGATAATACAAACGGATCCGTTCTGAACGGATGCAGATGGTTGGATTATCTGAACGTATCCGTCCATGACAGATCCACACAAAACGCGAGTGTCAAAGTAGCCTAAGTTATGTGAGAACTTGTTTTCTGCAGGATGAGCTGTCGTTTTTATTGGTACCATTTTAGGGTACATATAACATTTATATGCCACTTTTTATCACTTTACTTTTATCCTTGCTATCACTTTACTTCACTTTACCTCACTTAATGTTACTTTTACTTCATTTTAACTTTTTAGGAGGCAATGTGGGAAAATAATAGCAATTTTGTCGATTTTCTTTACTTTTGTATGGGATTCACTGTGCAATATAAATTTCATGTATTATTCTGGGGGTTGAAACAATTACAACAATACCAAAATAGTATCTTAAAATCACTTTTTTATGACAAAATATTTTTGTTGCCATATTCTAAAACCATAACACCTCCTCCTGTACCAATAGGTATTCACAGGAAGTAGAAGAAGCAAAGCTATACATGTTTAATTATATGTTTTACTATATTCTTTTCCCACAAAACTATATATCAGTCTGCTCAGCAGATCCTGCTCTATAACACGTTGTTTTGACATTGGATTGAATTTTGTGGTGACATGTCCTCTTTAAACCAGTTCATTGTAGCTTTAGCAATCTAATATATAAAGCTGAGTGTATGTGTGTATGTCTGCCAAAGGAATCCGCATCATCGCATTTACATCACGAAATTTGGCACACATGTACATCAGGTGTTCGGGGAGGTTTTAGACAGAGTCTCAGCTCTCTGGCATGTACCGTTCCTGAGATATTCCCAAAAAATGCATTAGCCAATAGAAGCCTGGTCACATGACCCTTATCAGCCAATAGAAGCTCGCAGGCCCTTAGTCTCCACATACAAACAGTTTTACACCAAGTTTTCATAACAACCCAGCCATTTTTCTTCACTACTGTAGGTAATCTTTAATAGGGCAGGGAGCTGTGGATGACACTGTTAAGGGAGCGGGGTGCTGTGAAGGTCACAGATAAGAGGGCAGGTAGGGTGAGCATTCTGGCCTCTCTTAAAAGACTGACTTAAAAACCCCGGCCCCAGGGGCCGCTAAGAAACGTCCACGACCCACTCTGCAGCCGACGGGGAATGAAAATGTTAGATAAATTATGTTTAAATTGTTTAAATATAAGTTAGGGGTTAAAAATTTGTTTGCCATTTAGTTCCTCTTTGTGTAGGTCCTGGTTTTGACAAATAAAGGAAGTTTCCTAGATGTCAATCAGTGGCCTTTAGCAGAAAGACCTTTTTAGCTTAACCACAAGATATCTTACTGTTGCTTTCGAGATGTCTTGTGACTGCTTATGTCCAAATATAGTAATGTGGTAAAAAACCTGTCGCTGCCGGTGACATACATAAAAACTGGCTATCCTGTCTACTGGTTAGACTTCACTGGACAACCAAGGTGACAGTGGTGTCTCATCTGTTAGCTAACAAATAAATAACTTTCTTTCTTCTTAATTCAGATGACTCAGATCTTGACTTGCTAAAGAAAATTTATCCTACATATTGGTCCTTTGAGCCGGAATCCTACATCCTCTGTCTCCCATCCAGACGTGGGCTGAACACCGTGCACGGGGAAGTCTTAGACTTCTGAAATCAAAAGACCTCCGGCTGAATTGCCGTTTAACAGAGGCCGGTCCACCTGGACTGAGGCGAGGTGACGGATTTGTAGATTTAGTCCTTGGAAAACGGGATATGTTTCATCTGAATTAAGGTAAGACACAAGGATTACTAGATAAGTTGTGTAAGGTTACTGAATATTGTAAGTAGAGTCAGGGACTCTGGTAATTAGTCCATAGTCTGTGTGAGAAGACTACAGGAAAAATCACTCTGTGTCGGCACATTAAAGATAGTAAGGGTTAATAGAGACGTCTAGAGGTTGATATTTGGTTCTCATTGTAGTTTTGTCTATTTGTGTATGCCTTTCCTTCTTTTAATGTTGTAAAAGTAAGAGTTAAGACAGTCTCTTACAAACCCAGTCGTGGTCACCTCGGGTGAGCGACACAACTGTCTGAGGACTGTGTTTTGGTAAGCGGCTCTGGGCGTCCGGAGTGCAGCGAGCATTACAGTCCCGGGAGAGTAACGTTTTATCGAGCGGCCTTGGTTCAGTCCAAAACCAAGGTGCAGCGAGCACGGTTACTCAGGAACTAACTCCAGTTCATCCCACCTGGCCACAAATTATCTGTTCTCTGTAAACTTATGAGGATCTCTGAATGGCTTTCTTCACTGTGTGAATGTATGAGGATTACATCTATAAGATCCTGAGTGTATAAGAGATCCCAGTAGGTGTGGGTTTCTGTCAGGTGGACAGAAGACCAAATCAGTGAGGCAAGAAAAAAAAAAGTTAAAACACATAAATAGACATATGTCCCCATGAATTGTACCCTCCCTGGTGTCTGTGAAACTCACCTCAAGTATACTGAAGGTTTTGTTTTAGTTTTATGTTTCATTGTATTGTTTGTTATATGTTTAATGCTTAAAGTTGTTTGGAATATCAGAATAGGATACCCCCTTTCTAAAATAATATAAGATTAGTTTAAAGATGGGGAATTCTGAAGGTAAATTGTCAGGATGTGGATGTCTTTTGTGCTATGGAAAATCAAGTATGACACTTGAAGGAGATGTTAAATACATGCATAATATAGATCCTGAAGGAACAAAGTATGTAGATAAATGGGAGCAGATTGGTATGTGCTTAGTGGTGATTTCAGAGGGGCTGGAGTTGGTAATGTACCTTTCAATTATGATAGTGCTGAGCTCAATCAACAAATTAACGGTCTTATGGAGAGAGCTAAACAGAGATATAGAGGTACAGCTAACTGGGTTGAAATAAACAGGTGCATACAGAAGGATGATGAGGAGGTTGATCCATATTACTATAGGTTGAAAGATATCTTTGATATTCATAGTGGTATTACACTCCCACCTAATAGGAATGATGATACTCCCTATGAACAACAATTGAAAAATGCCTTCCTTAAAGGATGTCTTCCCCAAATAGGTAGTTTTGTGACAAAACATATGATTACTCACAGGACTGCTAGACTAGCTGAAGTACTAGAATATGCTAAACATGCAGAGAAATATTTTAGAGAGAAGAAAAAGACAAAAAAATGCCAGACTTATATAGTAGAGGAAGGATATGATATTTATGTATCTCAGGCAGGTAGAGGGGAGATTCAGAGGTAGAGGAAGGAGTAGAAGCAGAGGTAGGGGTGATATGCAACGAAGAGACAATTCCTGTTGGAATTGTGGAAAAATGGGTCATTGGTCTAGGGAATGCACCGAGGAACCTAGACAACTAAATTATGAGGAATGACTAGGCGTAGGAACGGTATCTGGGACTTTCAGTCCTGAGAACATTGGGGAAATATGTCAACAAACAAATTATGATGAAGTGAAAGATTTTAGAGATGACATATTAAATCTACATGAGATTGAAGTGTATATACAAAATTCTTCCCTGCCCGAAATAACGCTTAAGCTTGGTGAAACAGAAGTCACATTTTTGGTGGACTCTGGAGCATCAAGGACCTTAGTACACCCTGAAGATGTCCCCACCTTGGGCATATCAGCATCCTCCATTGTTATAAAAGGAGCAAATGGAGAATCCCATAGAGAAAGGCTCTCTACTCCTGTGTGGTTAGAAGACCCCACCACTGGGAGAAGGGTCCAATGTCAAGTAATACTTTCAAGAGTTTGTCCTTGTAATCTCCTTGGTAGAGATATGATGCAGGCCCTAGGGATTGGTGTGATACCTACAAAAACCGGCCTAAAGGTAAAGGAGATGTCAGACACATGGGTGATCCTAGGACAAGAGGACCCTCGTTATTGTTATAGTCTTGATTTGGTCACCATGGGACCCTCATCAGTAACACAGGCATTGGAAAAGGAGGCAGTTGAAAAGGTAAATCCAGGAGTAGATTACCACGATTCCTATAGCCTCCATTGTACCATGTACTACAGGTATGCCACAGGACCTGACAAAAGGTATGAGGAAAATTCTTCAGGGATAAGCAAGTTAAACTCTTTCTAAAAAAACTGTACTGGGATACAAGAGGTTTCTGTGGCATAGACTGTGAGTTACCTGAGACAATGCTGAAACTGTTTAGGGGATTGACACCACATGTCTCCCTAACAAAACCCAAAGATGCTGAATGGAAGGATGTGGGCAACTTTGTACAAAAATGTCAAAATGGTCTGAAATGGAAATCTATGGGAGAAGGAGTAGAGTACAATAAAGCCCTGAATGCATACTCAAAAACACTCAATTGGGTCACTGTGGCGAAACCAGAAATACATTTGCAGGGAGGTCAGGAAAGAGACTGACAGGTATTCATACTGACTGAGGAACAGGAGGCAGAATTATCGGAGCTTCCGGCTTCTTTATGGTCAAAAGGAGCGGCTGATGTTGGCCTTATAAAAAAGGGGTGGAACCAGTTAGTATTACTCCCAGGTCCACCTTTAGACCCCATCAGAGACAATATCCGCTTAAACCTGAAGCGGAAGAAGGCATATAACCTATAATTGAGGCCTTGTTTGAAGCTGGGGTTATCATTGAGTGCCCGGACTCACCATGTAATGCACCCTTGTTTCCTGTCCGCAAAGTACCACCCTCGGTAGGGTGGAGAATGGTCCAAGACCTGCAGGCAGTCAACAAGGCGGTCTTACCAAGGGCACCTACTGTCCCTGATCCTCATACCCTGCTTAATGACCTAAGACCAGAAAATAAATTCTTCTCTGTGATAGATATTAGCAATGCATTCTTCAGTATACCTGTACATAATGACAGTCAGTTTTGGTTTGCTTTCACCTACAAGAGAAAAAGATATACGTTTACCAGGATACCTCAGGGGTACTGCAAGTCACCAACTATATTTTCTCAGGTTATGTCAGCAAATCTTGCAAAGTTTGAGCCTCCTAAAGGAAGCCAGCTTTTGCTATATGTAGATGATATTCTGCTAGCCTCAGAAAATGAGGAAGATTGTAAAACAGACACAAAAGCTCTTACACTTCCTGGCACAACAAGGTCATAAGGTGAATAAAAGCAAGCTACAATTATGGCAGAGCACCGTTAGATACCTGGGTTATAATCTCTCACAGGAGGGGAAACATCTTGATGAAGGTCGCAAAACTGCTATATTGCAGGCGCCAAGACCAAGGACAAAGAGGCAAATGATGTCTTTTTTGGGGATGACCAATTTTTGTAGAAGCTGGATTTCCGACTATGCAGCAATTGTAGCACCCCTAATGACTTTGATCTATGATATACCTCTGGCTGCTACTGACAATTGAATGGTCACCAGAAGCAGAGAGAGCTTTCTGTGAAATAAAACGGGTTCTGGTGAGCTCTGCAGTTCTGGGCCTACCTGATTACTCCAAACAGTTTGTGCAAACTGTCGATTGTAAGGATGGATATATGACCTCAGTACTGACCCAGGATCATGGGGAAAGAAGTAGACCCTTGGCATACTATTCATCTCGCCTTGATCCTGTAGCAAGAGCCTTGCCTCCCTGTGTGCAAGCAGTAGTTGCTGCAGCAGAAGCTATAAAGGCTTCAGCCTCATTAGTACTTTTCCATCCACTCACACTCAAAGTCCCACATGCTGTTGCTTTAATTTTATTACAAAACAAAATGTCATACCTCTCACCATCCAGACATCTCTCTTGCATGACACTTCTATTGTCACAACCTCATCTCACTCTAGAAAGATGTACCACCCTCAATCCCTCCACAATGTTACCGACTGCTTTAGATGGGGATCCACATGACTGTCTCTCAGCAATAGCTGAAAAAGTGCTACCAAGAGCAGATCTCAGAGATACACCATATCTGGACAGTGACCTCACTCTGTTCATAGATGGGTCATGCAAAGAAATGCTGATGGAGCAGAACGCAGTAGGTTATGCTGTAGTGACACAAGAAAAGGTACTTGTAGCTAAACCGCTCCCGAGACATCTTTCAGCACAAGCGGCTGAAATAATAGCTCTAACAGAGGCGTGGAGACTGGCACAAGGAAAAATAGTGAATATATACACAGCTAGCCAGTATGCCTTTTCTACGGTTCATGTGTTTGCCCAACAGTGGAAAAATAGGGGAATGGTCACTTCCTCTGGGAAGACCATAAATTATAAAGATTTGATTTTACAACTATTGGATGCTGTACAATTACCGAGTAAGGTCGCTATCTGTAAATGTGCTGCACATACTAGGAAGGATGACCCCATTTCTATAGGAAACGATAAAGCTGACGCAGCAGCCAAACGAGCGGCTCTAACACAGGTCCTGACATTACAACCTGAGCCTGGCTCATAGATCTACAAATACTAAAGGATATGCAGCAGTCCTCACCCAAAAGCGAACAACAAAAATGGGTAAATAGGGGTGCGACAAGAAAAGATGACATATATGTATGTCCCCAAGGGAAATACATACTTCCCAGTAGTCTTTTCAGATATGCAGCTATATTGAGCCATGGAACAAGTCATGTCTCAACAGGAGGGATGGTAGAGATAATATCAAGAGTTTTCACAGCCTATGGTTTTACTAATTATTCAAAAAACTTTTGTCTCTCATGTCTAAGTTTGTTCCAAACACAATGCCCAAGGTGATCCGGTAGACGAACCTGCATCAGTACGGCCTGGTGATTGGGTCTTGGTTAAAGTCGTAAAAAAGAAACACTGGCATCAACCCCGCTGGGAAGGCCCATACCAAGTCTTGCTAACAACACCTACAGCTGTCAAAATTGCAGAACGTACCTCTTGGATCCACCAATCCCACTGTAAACTGGTTAGGAAGGTAGGGACAGAATAAGGTCTGATCCAATTGTCAAAAAGTCCAGCTACAAAGGGAGGTCTTCCATTAGGGAAGGCTTGTCTCAAACCTGGTGAAGACTCCCTACCCCTATCCCGGACAAAAGGATCAGATCTAGGATGCCCTCACAGTGCTGGTGGGATGGGTTTTAATAGGATTCTTTAAAGCTACTGCAATTAGGACAGGCGGACTGAGAACAGGTTACATTGCAGAACCTACGGACTGGTATAACACTGGCCTTGACTATAACCCAATGAATATAACTTTTTATGAAGGAGAAATATCCACAGTAGAGATAGACTTCTGTTCTTTAATGAAAGACAAGTGTCAGACTAGGGACCAAGCAGCTAAATTAACATGGGCTGATAAATATATATGTTTTATACCTACTAACATCCCAGACAATCGTAAATGTTCAGTTTGGGACCTTGCAATTTGGAACACTGGAAAGGATTTTGGGTATAGATTACGCCAAACACAAGACCCAAATAAATTGCAGGAGAGGTTGAAGGTGATTAAGAAAGCGAGTTCGGAGTGTACTGAACGGATAAACTGTAATAAGCTGTTGATAACTTTGAAGAACCCTCAAAAAGGTGACCAGCGATTGTTTGTTATTGGTGCTTATGTATCTGGCTCTGACCCCATAGGACATTTCTTTATTGAGATTAAGGAGAAAGAGGTAAATAAGGGAACCAATAATGTAGGAATACCTGGAAGGGCCATTATAGAACATATAGGGCCAATGGTTCGATTCACTAATCTCACCTATGAGGATAGACTGGCTTTGGAGACAGGGTACGAAGAAAGGAATGAGTGGTTGGAATGGCTCAAGTATACAGCTAGGAGTCTGAATAAACATAATTGTGTAGCATGTGCTGCAGCCAGGCCCCAGCTAGGTACTGTACCTTTTCCCTTGACAGAGTCTGAAGACAGTGAAGGACTACAATGCATAATTAAGTTATACAACAGAACTTATAATCCTGCAGCCAACGAGGGAAAATGCAAAACATTATCTCTTTTGTTTCCTGCCATCAAGAAACCAGACATCCCACCCCAGGTAATCGCCTACCCAGGTAACTACACTTGCTTTGTGCTCCCAGGGACGGATCATAACTATGGAGAGCTCCAAAATAATTACTGTGGTGAAAAGGTAAATGTCTCAAGTAACAGTAACTATACGGCCATTTGGACTGAACAGACTATCCTGAGGGCTGACATTTGGTGGTTATGTGGTGACGGGAAAATAAGAGCCCGGTTGATCCACGATTCTAGAGGAGAGTGTGCATTGATCCAGTTGGTAATGCCTCTCCACTTGCTCTCGACAGGAAAATGGCTAGAGACGACTCGTAAATACCACAGGGGCAGAGAGAAGCCCCCAGGGAGCCTTTGACCCTAACATCTATATAGATGAGATAGGCGTTCCTCGTGGAGTGCCCAATGAGTTCAAAGCAAGAAATCAGATCACAGCTGGGTGGGAGTCTATCATATGGTGGGTAACAATTAACAAGAATGTAGATTGGATTAATTACATCTATTACAATCAGCAGAGGTTTGTTAATTACACCAGAGATGCAGTAAAAGGAATAGCGGAACAGCTAGGTCCCACCTCCCTTATTGCATGGCAAAACAGAATGGCTCTTGATATGTTATTAGCCGAGAAGGGAGGGGTCTGCAAAATGATAGGAGGATACTGTTGTACCTTTATTCCAAATAATACAGCACCTGATGGCGGCATTACCAAGGCCCTGGAAGGATTGACAGCGCTATCCCAAGAATTGGCTGAGAACTCAGGATATGATGATCCTTTCTCCTCGTGGCTTGAAGGATGGTTCGGAAATGGTCCGGATTGGTGACATCAGCATTACTATCTGTCGCCATTGTTGCCAGCGTTCTCACAGTCTGTGGATGTTGTTGCATACCATGCATAAGAGGACTTATCCAGAGACTTATAGACACGTCAGTTTCTCATACCATGTATCAACAAGTGGATGATGACATCTCCTCTGTATGATGAGTTTTTGTGAAAACCTTTAATAGGAATGCAAGGACTCTGATGTTTTTGAGGAGAATATTAAAAAGTTAAAACAGGAGGGAAATGTCAGATAAATTATGTTTAAATTGTTTAAATATAAGTTAGGGGTTAAAAATTTGTTTGCCATTTAGTTCCTCTTTGTGTAGGTCCTGGTTTTGACAAATAAAGGAAGTTTCCTAGATGTCAATCAGTGGCCTTTAGCAGAAAGACCTTTTTAGCTTAACCACAAGATATCTTACTGTTGCTTTCGAGATGTCTTGTGACTGCTTATGTCCAAATATAGTAATGTGGTAAAAAACCTGTCGCTGCCGGTGACATACATAAAAACTGGCTATCCTGTCTACTGGTTAGACTTCACTGGACAACCAAGGTGACAGTGGTGTCTCATCTGTTAGCTAACAAATAAATAACTTTCTTTCTTCTTAATTCAGATGACTCAGATCTTGACTTGCTAAAGAAAATGTATCCTACAAAAAAATCTACTTCTGTCAGCTGCAGGGGTGGGAGTGTGACTTTCTCCCTGCATCTCACGCTAAGACAGTACAGTGCTGCTGTCTGAGAGTGAGTTGTTCAAAATGACATCCTTGTGTCCATCCAGGTGCTGCGCTGGACAGAGGACAGGGAGTCTGAAAGCCGGGCTGTCTGGCCTAAAATCGGATCACTGGCCACCCTAGGGCAGGCTGCTGTGCAGGTCACAGTTGAGGGGAGGTCACAGTTAAGGGGATAGTCCGCTAAGGAGGTCAGTGTTAAGGGGAAAATTTCTGTAGAGGCCACTGTTAAGGGGACAGGGTGTTGTGGAAATCACTGTTAAGGAGATGGAGTACTGTGGAGGTCACTAATAAAGGGAAAGCCACTGTGGAGATCACTGTTAAAGGGGCGGACTGCTGTGGAGGTCCCTGTTAAAGGGGTGAGCGCTGTGGAGGTCTCTGTTAAGGGGGCAGGGAAAGATGGAGGTCACAGTTAAGGGGATGATCCGCTATGGAGGTCAGTGTTAAGGGCCAAGGTGCTGTAGAGGTCACTGTTAAGAGACAGAGCGTTGTGGACGTCAAATTTTAAGGGAACAGAGCTCTCTGGAGGTCACTGTTAAGGGGCAGGTTATTGTGGAAATCACTGTTAACATGACAGGGTACTGTGGAGGTCACTAATAAAGGGTCAGCTGCTGTGAAGGTAACTGTTAAAGGGATGGGGTACTGAAGATGTCACTGTTATAGTAGATACTGTCGATATATTTTCATGGCACACACAAACATTAAAGGAAATAGATGAAATATACTGGCGAAGTAGGGTCCTTCTGCTAGTATAAATTTAATAATCAAATACTGTATGTACAGCTAACCCTTCTGTATATCCTTCTGGATTTGGCTCATATCATAGGTTTGGAGTAGAGATGAGCGAATCAAATCAGATGAAGTGGAATTCGATCCGAATTTTAGGAAAAATTTGATTTGCAACTAATGCAAATTTCCTCGCGCTTTGTAGTAACGAATCACAGGACATGGGACAAGGAAATCTGGGAAGGCGGGATCACCAAGATTGACAGCCAATCAGCAGACAGCCAGCCCTGTGATGTCACAGCCCTATAAATACGGCACCCATTTTAGATTCTGCCATTTTCCAGCATTCTGAGTGCAGGGACAGACATGAGTAGGCGCTAGGGACAGCAATTGGAAAAAGCTAATTGTGAAAAAAAAAAAACTGAATAAATTATTGTAAGTGCAGGGAAAGGATAGGGAGGAAACTTTTCACTGCATCTTAATGTAGGGAGAGATGTCAGAAGGTGCTAGGGAAAGAGCTAAAAAGCTATTTACAAGTGCGGGGAAAGGGATCGGCTCTGTCATTCCAGCAATTTGTTCTTGGGTTGCAAGTGCTATGTTGAAAAGCCTTTAGTGGCTTATATCTGTGGAAAAAGAAAAATATATACGCAATTCACTTCTGCAGCTATATGTGGTTAATGCGTTTAGTGGTGTATTTCAGTACCAAAAGAGAAATATATATGCAGTTCACTTTTGCAGTTATTTGCGCTAAAAGCGTTTAGTGTCGTATTTCAGTACAAAAATAGAGATATATACGAAGTTCACTTCTGCAGTTATTTGTGCTAAAAGAGTTTAGTAGCCTTTTTCATTACAAAAAGCAAAATACATACGAAGTTCACTGCTGCAGTTATTTGAGGTTAAAAGCGTTTAGTGACGTATTTTTGTACTACAAGAGAAATATATACGCTGTTCACTTCTGCAGTTATTTGGGGTTAAAAGCGTTTACTGAGGTATTTCTGTACTACAAGAAAAATATATACGCAGTTCACTGATGCAATTATTTGCGGTAAAAGAGTTTAGTGGCCTATTTCATTGCAAAAAGAATAATATATGCGTAGTTCATTTCGGCAGTTATATGTGCTGAGAGCGTTTTTATGCCATATTTCTGTACTAAAATAAAAATATATACGTAGTTCACTGTTGCCGTTATTTGTGGAAAAAGCGTTTAGTGGACTATTTCATTACAAAAAGAAAAATATATACGCAGTTCACTTCTGCAGTTATTTGGGATTAAAAGCGTTTACTGACGTATTTTTGTACTGCAAGAAAAATATATACACAGTTCACTTCTGTAGCTACATGTGATGAGAGCATTTAGGGACGTATTTCTGTACTACAAAAAAATATATATATATGCAATTCACTGTTACAAGCGCTTGGTGGCCTATTTCATTACAAAAAGAAAAATTTATACGCAGTTCACTGCTGCAACTATATGTGCTGAGAGCATTTAGTGACATATTTCTGTACTACAAGAAAAATATATGCGCAGTTCACTGTTGCCGTTTTCTGCGGAAAAAGCATTTAGTGGCCTATTTCATTACAAAAAGACAAATACTGTATATAAGCAGTTCACTTCTGCAGTTATTTGGGGTTAAAAGTGTTTACTCACGTATTTCTGTACTACAAAAAAATAAATACGCAGTTCACTGTTGCCGTTATTTGCGGTAAAAGCGTTTAGTAGCTTATTTCATTACAAAAAGAAAAGTATAGACGCAGTTCACTTCTGCAGCTGTATGTGCTGAGAGTGTTTAGTGACGTATTTCTGTACTACAAGAAAAATATATACGCAGTTCACTGTTGCCATAATTTGCGTTAAAAGCATTTAGTGGCCTATTTCATTACAAAAATAAATACGCAGTTCACTTCTGCAGCTATATGTGCTGAGAGTGTTTAGTGAAGAAATCCTGTACTACAACAAAAATATATACACAGTTCCCTGTTGCCGTAATTTGCGTTAGAAGCGTTTAGTGGCCTATTTTATTAAAAAATAAAAATATATATGCAGTTCACTTCTGCAGCTGTATGTGCTGAAAGCGTTTAGAGACCTTTTTCGTTATTTGCGGTAAAAGCGTTTAGTGGCCTATTTCATTACAAAAAAGATATGTATACGCAGTTCACTTCTGCGTTTATTTGGGGATAAAATTCTTTACTGACATATTTCTGTACTACAAGAAAAATATACACACAGTTCACTGTTGCCATTATTTGCGGTAAAAGTGTTTAGTGGCCTATTTCATTACAAAAAGAAAAATATATACGCAGTTCACTTCTGCAGTTATTTGGGGTTAAAAGTGTTTACTCACGTATTTCTGTACTACAAAATATATATATACACCGTTCACTGTTGCCATTATTTGCTGTAAAAGCGTTTAGTGGCCTATTTCATTACAAAGAGTAAAATAAATATGCAGGTCACTTCTGCAGCTATTTGTTCTGAGAGCATTTAATGACGTATTTCTGTACTACAGGAAAAATATATGCATAGTTCATTGTTGCCGTTATTTGCAGTAAAAGCGTTTTGTGGACTATTTCATTACAAAAAGAAAAATATATACGCAGTTCACTTCTGCAGTTATTTGGGGTTAAAAGCGTTTACTGACGTATTTCTGTACTGCAAATATGCATGTAGTTCACTTCTACAACTATATGTGCTGAGAGCGTTTAGTGATGTATTTCTGTCCTACAAGAAAATATATACACAGTTCACTGTTGCCGTTTTTTGTGGTAAAAGTGTTTAGTGGCCTATTTCATTACAAAAAGAAAAATATATACTCAGTTCACTGTTCCCGTTATTTGCGTAAAAGCGTTTAGTGGCCTATTTCATCACAAAAAGAAAAATATATACGCAGTTCACTCCTGAGAGTGTTTAGTGACGTATTTCTGTCCTACAAGAAAAATATATACGCAGTTTTCTGTTGCCGTTATTTGCGGTAAAAGCGTTTAGTGGCCTATTTCATTACAAAAAGAAAAACTTCATAAGCAGTTCACTGTTGCCGACATTTGCGTAAAAAGTGTTTAGTGGCCTATTTCCTTACAAAAAGAAAAGTACAGTTGAATTTCACTTCTGCAGTTATTTGGGGTTAAAAGCGTTTACTGACGTATTTCTGTACTGCAAGAAAAATATATAAGCAGTTCATTGTTGCCAATGCCATTATTTGCGGTAAAAGCGTTTAGTCGCCTTTTTGATTACAAAAAGAAAAAAATATATGCAGTTCACTTCTGCAGCTATTTGTGTTGAGAGCATTTAGTGACGTATTTCTGTACTACAAGAAAAATATATACACAGTTCCCTGTTGCCGTTATTTGTGGTAAAAAGGTTTAGTGACATATTTTATTAAAAAAAGAAAAATATATACGCAGTTCACTTCTGCAGTTATTTTGGGTTAAAAGAGTTTACTGACTTATTTCTGTACTGCAAGGAAAATATTTACGCAGTTCACTGTTGCCGCTATTTGCGGTAAAAGCGTTTAGTGATGTATTTCATTACAAAAAGAAAAATATATACGCAGTTCACTTCTGCAGTTATTTGGGGTTAAAGTGTTTAATGACGTATTTCTGTACTACAAGAAAAATAAATACACAGTTCACTGATGCCGTTATTTGTGGTAAAAGTGTTTAGTGGCCTATTTCATTATAAAAAGTAAAATATATTTATAAGTAGTTCACTTATGCATCTATATGTGCTGAGAGCGTTTAGTGATGTATTTCTGTACTACAAGAAAAAAATATACGCAGTTTACTGTTGCAGTTATTTGCGGTAATAGCGTTTAGTGGCCTATTTACAAAAAGAAAAATATATTTGTTGCTTTTAGGGGTGTTTTAATTTGCTTTTAATTTATGTCTGTTCAGCTAAAAATATGTCTGACAGAGTAGTGCCAGGCCATGCACAGAGGAGTGGTAGAGGCCTAAATGTTTTTGCCGCAGGCAGCGGTCGCAGCAGAGTAAGGGAGCTTGGCAACAGGAGTCGCAGCGAGAGTTGTGATCTTCCGGTGTCATCTAGAGGTCGTGTCTTGACCAGCAACCCAGCGGTTCTTGATTGGCTAACTCGGTCATCCACTTCATCCCCAGTGACATCAGAAACCCCCAGCCAATAGTTGGTGGGTTTGTCAGAAACAACCCTTAGTTGGCATGGCCTAGGAGCAGGCCCTGTTCCCTCACCTGTCCTCAACCTACGATTGCCAAGAGACAGCAATATGCGTGCACGCATCCAACGGCGCAGAAGCTGAACGTGCTCCTGTCCAAGTTGCTGGTGCTGCAGTCCATCCCTTTACAAGTGGTGGACTCTGCACCTTTCAGAGAACTTATCGCTTGTGCCGAACCGAGGTGGAGAGTCCCAAGCCGTCATTTCTTTGCCAAAAAGGCAGTACCAGCCCTGCACAAATATGTAGAACAGAAGGTGGGCCAGTCCTTAAGCGTGTCGGTGTCTGCCAAAGTGCACGGCAGCACTGACGTGTGGAGCTGTAATATGGTCAAGGACAATACATGTCCTTTACGGCCCACTGGGTTGATGTGGTTCCTGCAGAGCCACACCAGCAACTTGGCTAGGTCACACCGCTTCTGCCTCCCTGTTCTCACGCCGTTGGTCCAGCGACAATGTCCGCCTCTGCCTCCTCATCCTCCACCATGTCCTCAGCCTCCACTGCAAGGACAAGTTACAGTGCCCATCCAGCATACCACATGTGCAGGGCACGGCGGTGTCATGCTGTTTTGTACTTCGTCTAACTGGGCAAACGGAGTCATGTAGTGGAGGAACTGCTCCGTCTGAAGAAATCGAATACTGGCTTTCTCAGTGACAACTGAAAATCGGTTTCATGGTCACCGACAACAGGAAGAACATTGTGTCGGCGCTGCGTCAGGGAAGGCTGAGCCATGCGCCCTGCATGGCACACGTGTTCAATCTGGTTGTCAACAGGTTCCTGAAGTCTTCCACTCATCTGAGTTGCAGCAGCAGAACGGCATCCCCCAACATAGGCTGATATGCAGCGTTTCCACCCATTAGAATTCCACCCTCCATACTGTATGTTGGACAGACTATACGAACAAAGGCAGGCCATCAACGATTTATTGATGATGCCAGCGGATAGGAGTACTCCCCTGTGTAACTTCGATGTCAGCCAGTGGCAGCTCCTGCGTGACACCTGCCATTTTCTCAGGCCCTTTAAGGACTCCACGTTATTTGTCAGTCGCCAGGATTACGGGATGACAGTCATCATTGCTTCATGTCCTGGAACAGATGGTGGTAACAATAGCTGTTCAGGGGACAGGAGACGTAGCGCCTAGATCTCACGGCCACATAAGCCCTGTGGGGCTGAACTGAAAGAGGAGGAGGGGGAGGAGGACATTGGAGCACAGGCAATGTGTAGCTAAATGCGAGGTTTTTCTACTCAGCTGAAAGAAGAGGAGGAACAGGAAGAACCAGAGGAGCTACAGGCCGATGAGGAAGACTAGACACAGGACCCAGGCACACCGTGGCAGTAGAGATGGAGGTAGGGAGTCCCTCCGAGTCACTTGCACAAATGGCCCGCTGCATGCTCACTTGCTTGCATAGTGACAGCTGAATTTTCACAATTCGGCAGAGGGATAATTTCTGGGTCTCCACCTTGTTGGACCCTCGCTACCAGTCCAAAATGGGGGCCTTTTTTACACCCACTGAGCGGGAGGACAAACTGAACTACTCCAGAGACATCCTATGTAGTCAGTTAGCCCTTGCCTATCTGCGCCATTGTCCTTCCTCTCTCAGGTCTGATCAGGGGGGCCCTCTGCGCTCACGTTCCACTGCCATGGCTGCTGGGGAGGGGTGGGGTGACAGGAGCAGTACCAGCAGTACCAGTATCAGCAGCAGCCTCAGTCTACAGTCGCTGATGAGTAACTTTCTTCACACGCATAGTAAAGAAACTACTCACCAGCAGCAGGTAGATCTGGAGCAGGACTTGAACCAGCAGGTGGTGGCATACTTGGTCAGCACCCTGCCAACCCACATTGAAGATCCGCTGGACTACTGGGCAGCAAAACTTGATTTGTGGCTGCAACTGGCCGAGTTTGCCCTGGAAAAGCTGTCCTGCCCGGCCAGTAGTGTGGCATCAGAGCAGGTGTTTAGTGTGGAGGTGGCTATACTGACCCCAAGTAGAACTTGCCTGTCCACCCAAAATGTGGAGAGACTGATGTTTGTCAAGATGAATCAGGCGTGGATCAGCCAGGATTTCCACCCACCAATTCCTGATGTATCTGATTAGATCATCCATGCCGCCTTACCTAATCCTTGAAAATAGAGATCAGTTTCTTCTGGCTACCTGCCTCAGCTACTACTCTGATACTGCCACCCGCCTGATGCCACACATCTGATGCCAAGTGCCCCTTTTTTACGCACCTTCGTCAGTGGGTACTGGTATTGTCACCCACCGTCCCACTCTGTCAGTTGGTCACTTTGTGGTATCCTGATGCTGCTGCTATCTCCACACTATGTCACCTTGCCTCTCTGTGGAATCCTGATGCTGCTGCTGCCATCACCACGCTATGTCACCTTGCCTCTTTGTGGTCTCCTGATGCTGCTGCTACCATCTCCACACTATGTCAGATTGCCACTCTGTGGTATCCTGATGCTGTTGCCACCTCCAGACTCGGTCATTGTTCCCCTGTGTGGCCTCCCGATTCTGCTGCCACCTCCAGACTATGTCATTGTGCCATTCTGTGGCCTACTCATGCTGCTGCCATCTCCAGACTCTGTCATTGTGTCACTCTGTGGCCTACTCATGCTGCTGCCACCTCCAGACTGTCATTGTGCCACTCTGTGGACTCTTGATTCTGCTGCCACGTCCAGACTATGTCATTGTTCCCCTGTGTGGCCTACTCATGCTGCTGCCACCTCCAGACTATGTCATTGTTCCCCTGTGTTGCCTACTCATGCTGCTACCACCTCCAGACTCAGTCATTGTGCCACTCTGTGGCCTACTCATGCTGCTGCCACCTCCAGACTCAGTCATTGTGCAACTCTTTGGCCTCCTCCTGCTGCCGCCACCTCCAGACTCAGTCATTGTGCCACTCTGGGGCCTCCTGATTCTGCGGCCACTGCCAGACTCTTTCATTGTAACACTTTGTGGCCTACTCATGCTGCTGCCACCACCAGACTCTGTCATTGTGCCACTTTGTGGTATCCTCATGCTGCTGCCACCTCCAGACTTGGCCATTGTGCCACTCTGTGGCCTACTTATGCTGCTGCCACCTCCACACTCTGTCATTGTGCAGCTCTGTGGCCTACTTATGCTGATGCCACCTCATTAGTGATGAGCGAGCATGCTTGGCCAAGTGTTGATTCGGCTCGAGCATCGCTATGCTTGGCGCTCGGCTTTACCGAGCACCATGTGTTTTCATCACATTGCTCGAGTCCAGGTAAGTAATTCCCCTCAGTGTAAGGCCATAGCCATGCTAGCTGTAAGCCTGAAACTGATTGGCTTGCCGGAACACGTGATACTATTTCATATAGGATCTGAGGTCCGGCGCTCAGATCATTCAGCATCAGGGAGAGCAGTCAGTAGGCAGGGACAAATAGCGTTTTGCTCTAAACTTACTGATTTTACTCCAAAAACCTTATTGAAAGACCTAACAGTCCATTTAAGGACTACAGTGTGTGTTTGACAGCAGTGCAGGACCTTTTTTTTTTTTTAAGAAGGGGTTTGCTTCAGCTCCATAATGGAAATGAGTCACCAGGAAGGGACAGATAGTGCAGGTATTGAAAATAGCTTTTTTAACTTCTAAAAGACAGAAAGATTTCAGATTAGTGACATCTACAATACGCCATCATTAAGCAGTGTGTTGGGCAGATATTATAAAAAGGGGCTTATTCACTACAGTGTGCCTGGTACTGAGATATATACTGCACCATCAGAGAAATTATTTTTTCTGGGGAAATTAACGTAACTTGTGCCACATCTGTGTGTGCGTTCAATCCGCAACCGGTATATTAATTACTCCAGCAGAGAGTGATTAATAGTTTGGCCATAGTTAACTAGTTTTGGGCACATCTGTGTGTGAGTTTAGGCCGTAACCGTATATACAGTATTCCCGCAGAGAATACATTTTATTTTATTTAAGACAAATTTGTATCCAATATAGAACTACATCCGAATACAGTGTGTTTTGTCAAAATTACATTATCCCTGTGATAGTGCCAAAAATCTGTATTTTTCTGTATTCAGTACCTTACTGGAAGCCAATACAGTGAGTATTGTAAAAATTACATAATCTCTGGGCTAGTGTAGTGCCGAAAATCTTTATTTTTCTGTATCCAGTACATTACAGCAAGCCAATACAGTATGTATTGTAAAATGACAATATCTCTGGGCTAGTGTAGTGCCGAAAATCTTTATTTCTCTGTATCCAGTACATTATAGCAAGCCAATACAGTGTGTATTGTAAAATAACACTATCTCTGGGCTAGTGTAGTGCCAAAATCTGTATTTTTCTGTATCCAGTACCTTACTGGAAGCCAATACAGTGTGTATTGCAAATTTGTATTATCTCTGGGCTAGTGCAGTGCCGAAAATCTTTGTTTTTCTGTATCCAGTACCTGACTGGAAGCCAATACAGTGTGCATTATAAAAATTACAGTATCTCTGGGCTAGGTGTAGTGCGGAAAATTTTATTTTTCTCTATCCAGTACATTACAGCAAGCCAATACAGTGTGTATTGTAAAAATTACCTTATCTCTGGGCTAGTGTAGTGCTGAAAATCTTTATTTTTATGTATCCAGTACATTACAGCAAGCCAATACAGTGTGTATTGTAAAAATTACATATTCTCTTGGCTAGTGTAGTGCTAAAAAATCTTTATTTCTCTGTATCCAGTACATTATAGCAAGCCAATACAGTGTGTATTTTAAAAATTATATTATCTAAGGGCTAGTGTAGTGCTGAAAATCTTTATTTTTCTGTATTCAGTACATTCAAGCAAGCCGATACATTGTGTATTGTAAAAATTACTTTATCTCTGGGCTAGTGTAGTGCTGAAAATCTTTACTTTCTGTATTCAGTACATTACAGCAAGCCAATACAGTGTGTATTGTAAAAATAACATTATCTCTGGCCTCGTGTAGTGCCAAAAATCTGTATTTTCCTGTATCTAGTACCATACTGGAAGCCAATACAGTGTGTATTGCAAATTTGTATTATCTCTGGGCTAGTGCAGTGCCGAAAATCTTTGTTTTTCTGTATCCAGTACATTACAGCAAGCCAATACAGTGTGCATTATAAAAATTACAGTATCTCTGGGCTAGGTGTAGTGCGGAAAATTTTATTTTTCTCTATCCAGTACATTACAGCAAGCCAATACAGTGTGTATTGTAAAAATACATTATCTCTGTGCTAGTGTAGTGCTGAAAATCTTTATTTTTATGTATCCAGTACATTACAGCAAGCTAATACAGTGTGTATTGTAAAAATTACATTATGTCTGGGCTAGTGTAGTGCTAAAAAATCTTTATTTCTCTGTATCCAGTACATTATAGCAAGCCAATACAGTGTGTATTTAAAAAAATTATATTATCTCTGGGCTAGTGTAGTGCTGAAAATCTTTATTTTTCTGTATTCAGTACATTCAAGCAAGCCAATACAGTGTGTATTGTAAAAATTACATTATCTCTGGGCTAGTGTAGTGCCGAAAATCTTTATTTTTCTGTATCCAGTACATTACAGCAAGCCAATACAGTGTGTATTGTAAAAATTACATTATCTCTGGGCTAGTGTAGTGCCGAAAATCTTTATTTCTCTTTATCCAGTACATTACAGGAAGCCAATACAGTGTGCATTGTAAAAATAACATTATCTCTGGCCTAGTGTAGTGCCAAAAATCTGTATTTTCCTGTATCTAGTACCATACTGGAAGCCAATACAGTGTACATTGTAAAAAATACATTATCTCTGGACTAGTGTGGTGCCACATTGTCTCTGGGTTAGTGTACTGCTGAAAATCTTAGTTTTTCTGTATTCAGTAAATTACAGCAAGCCAATACAGTGTGTATTGTAAAAATGTCATTATCTCTGTCCTAGTGTAGTGCCGAACATTTGGATTTTTTTTGTATAAAGTGCATTACAGCAAGCCAATACAGTGTGTATTGTAAAAATTACATTATTTATCGGCTAGTGTATTGCCGAAAATCATTGTTTTTCTGTATCCAATACCTTACTAGAAGCCAATACAGTGTGTATTGTATAAATTACATTATCTCTGTGCTGGTGTAGTGCCGAAAATCTTTATTTTTCTGTATCCAGTACATTACAGCAAGCCAATACAGTGTGTATTGTGAAAATTACATTATCTCTGGGCTAGTGTACGGCTGAAAATCTTTATTTTTCTGTATCAATTACATTACAGCAAGCCAATACAGTGTGTATTGTAAAAATGTAATTATCACTGGCCTAATGTAGTGCCAAAAATTAGTATTTTTCTCTTTTCAGTACATTACAGCAAGCCAATACAGTGTGTATTGTAAAAATGTAATTATCTCTGGCCTTGTGTAGTGCCAAAAATCTTTATTTTTCTGTATCATATACCTTACTGGAAGCCAATACAGTGTGTATTGTAAAAATTACATTATCTCTGGGCTAGTGTCTTGCCAAAAATCTTAGTTTTTCTGAATCCAGTACTTTATTGGAAACCAATACAGTGTGAATTGTAAAAATTACATTTTCTCTGGGCTAGTGTAGTGTCCAAAATCTTTATTTTTCTTTATCCAGTAAATTACAGCAAGCCAATACAGTGTGTATTGTAAAAATTACATTATTTATCGGCTAGTGTATTGCCGAAAATCATTGTTTTTCTGTATCCAATAACTTACTGGAAGCCAATTCAGTGTGTATTGTAAAAATTACATTATCTCTGGGCTAGTGTACGGCTGAAAATCTTTATTTTTCTGTATCCAGTACATTACAGCAAGCCAATACAGTGTGTATTGTAAAAATGTAATTATCTCTGGCCTTGTGTAGTGCCAAAAATCTTTATTTTTCTGTATCCTATACCTTAATGGAAGCCAATACAGTGTGTATTGTAAAAATTACATTATCTCTGGGCTAGTGCAGTGCCCAAAATCATTATTTTTCTGTATCCATTACATAATAGCAAGCCAATACAGTGTGTATTGTAAAAAGTACATTATCTCTGGGCTAGTGTTTTGCCAAAAAATCTTTGTTTTTCTGTATCCAATACTTTACTGGAAGCCAATACAGTGTGTATTGTAAAAATTCCATTATCTCTGTTCTAGTGTAGTGCCGAAAATCTTTATTTTTCTGTATCCAGTACATTACAGCAAGCCAATACAGTGTGTATTGCGAAAATTACATTATCTCTGGGCTAGTGTAGTGCTGAAAATCTTTTATTTTCTGTATCCAGTACATTATAGCATGCCAATAAAGTGTGTATTGTAAAAATTACATTATGTCTGGGCTAGTGTAGTGCCGAAAATCTTTATTTCTCTTTATCCAGTACATTACAGCAAACCAATCCAGTGTGTATTGTAAAAATTACATTATCTCTGGGTTAGTGTACTGCTGAAAATCTTAGTTTTTCTGTATTCAGTACACTACAGCAAGCCAAAACTGTGTATTGTAAAAATGTCATTATCTCTGTCCTAGTGCAGTGAAAAAATTTGTATTTTTTTTTGTATCCAGTGCATTACAGCAAGCCAATACAGTGTGTATTGTAAAAACTACATTATTTATCGGCTAGTGTAGTGCCGAAAATCATTGTTTTTCTGTATCCAATACCTTACTGGAAGCCAATTCAGTGTGTATTGAAAAAAATACATTATGTCTGGGCTAGTGTCGTGCCAAAAATCTTTATTTTTCTGTATCCAGTACATTACTGGAAGACAAAACAGTGTCTTTTGTAAAAATTACATTATCTCTGGGCTAGTGTAGTGCCCAAAATCTTTCTATTTCTGTATCAAGTAAATTACAGCAAGCCAATACAGTGTGTATTTTAAAAAGTATATTATCTCTGGGCTAGTGTAGTGCCCAAAATCTTTCTATTTCTGTATCAAGTAAATTACAGCAAGCCAATACAGTGTGTATTGTAAAAATTCCATTATCTCTGTGTTAGTGTAGTGCCGAAAATCTTTATTTTTCTGTATCCAGTACATTACAGCAAGCCAATACAGTGTGAAT
This sequence comes from Bufotes viridis, assembly GCA_033119425.1. NCBI lineage: Eukaryota > Metazoa > Chordata > Amphibia > Anura > Bufonidae > Bufotes > Bufotes viridis. The sequence continues at coordinate 41,513,769 of CM065598.1, read as the reverse complement.
TGTAAAAATTACATTATCTCTGGGCTAGTGTAGTGCTAAAAATATTTTATTTTCTGTATCCAGTGCATTACAGCAAGCCAATCCAGTGTGTATTGTAAAAATTACATTATCTCTGGGTTAGTGTACTGCTGAAAATCTTAGTTTTTCTGTATTCAGTACATTCAAGCAAGCCAATACAGTTTGTATTGTAAAAATTTCATTACCTCTGTCCTAGTGTAGTGCTGAAAATTTGTATTTTTTTGTATTCAGTGCATTACAGCAAGCCAATACAGTGTGTAATGTAAAAATGACATTATTTATCGGCTAGTGTAGTGCCGAAAATCATTGTTTTTCTGTATCCAATACCTTACTGGAAGCCAATTCAGTGTGTATTGTAAAAAATACATTATCTCTGGGCTAGTGTACGGCTGAAAATCTTTATTTTTCTGTATCCAGTACATTACAGCAAGCCAATACAGTGTGTATTGTAAAAATGTAATTATCACTGGCCTTGTGTAGTGCCGAAAATTAGTATTTTTCTTTTTTCAGTACATTACAGTAAGCCAATACAGTGTGTATTGTAAAAATGTAATTATCTCTGGCCTTGTGTAGTGCCAAAAATCTTTATTTCTCTGTATCCTATACCTTAATGGAAGCCAATACAGTGTGTATTATAAAAATTACATTATCTCTGGGCTAGTGTCTTGCCCAAAATCATTAATTTTCTGTATCCATTACATAATAGCAAGCCAATACAGTGTGTATTGTAAAAATTACATTATCTCTGGGCTAGTGTTTTGCCAAAAATCTTTGTTTTTCTGTATCCAGTACTTTACTGGAAGTCAATACAGTGTATATTGTAAAAATTCCATTATCTCTGTGCTAGTGTAGTGCCGAAAATCTTTATTTTTCTGTATCCAGTACATTACATCAAGCCAATTCAGTGTGTATTGCGAAAATTACATTTTCTCTGGGCTAGTGTAGTGCTGAAAATCTTTTATTTTTTGTATCCAGTACATTATAGCAAGCCAATAAAGTGTGTATTGTAAAAATTACATTATGTCTGGGCTAGTGTAGTGCCGAAAATCTTTATTTCTCTTTATCCAGTACATTACAGCAAACCAATCCAGTGTGTATTGTAAAAATTACATTATCTCTGGGTTAGTGTACTGCTTAAAATCTTAGTTTTTCTGTATCCTATTCCTTACTGGAAGCCAACACAGTGTGTATTGTAAAATTACATCATCTCTGGGCTCGTGTAGTGCTGACAATATTTTATTTTCTGTATTCAGTACATTACAGCAAGCCAATACAGTGTGTATTGTAAAAATGACATTATCTCTGGGCTAGTGTAGTGCCTAAAATCTTTATTTCTCTTTATCCAGTACATTACACCTAGCCAATCCAGTGTGTATTGTAAAAATTACATTATCTCTGGGTTAGTGCTGAGCCACGCCCCCTGCACTGATCACATGACGGTGACGTCACCCCAGGTCCTTCGGCTTTTCCAAAGTTGGGGTTCGTGGAAGCCGCCCCTTATGGATTCCATATGCCGGGATAGTCCGCGGTAGTGGAATCCATGATGGGATGCGGCGATTACCCCAACCCAAACGCCGAACTAATTTTTGAAGTTCGCTCATCTCTAATCATTAATAAATATATTGAAGAGAATAGGGCCCAATACTGACCCCTGAGGTACCCCCCGTGTTACAGTGACCCAATCTGACTATCTACCGTTAATAACCACCCTCTGTTTTCTGTCACTCAGCCAGTTACTTACCCACATACATACATTTTCTCCCAGTCCGAGCATCCTCATTTTATATACTAACCTTTTATAAAGTACAGTGTCAAATGCTTTGGAGAAGTCCAGATATATGACATCCATTGATTCGCCGCTGTCAAGTCTAGAACTTACCTCTTCATAGAAGCTGATTAAATTCGTTTGGCATGACCGATCCCTCATGAAGCCATGCTGATATGGCGTTATTTGCTTATTTTCATTCAGATACTCCAAAATAGCATCTCTTAGAAACCCTTCAAACAGTTTACCAACAATAGATGTTAAACTTACTGGCCTATAATTTCCAGGCTCTGTTTTTGGACCCTTTTTGAATATTAGCCCCACATTTGCTATGCGCCAATCCTGTGGAACATTCCCTGTCAGTATAGAGTCCGTAAATATCAGAAATGACATCACTTAATTCCCTTAGGATACGGGGGTGTATGCCATTCGGTCCTGGCGATTTGTCTATTTTAATCTTTTTAAGTCGCTGTTGTACTTCTTCCTGGGTCAGACAGGGCATTTTTAATGGGGAATTTACTTTTACATTCGGCATTTCATCTGACAGTTTATTTTCCTCAGTGAATATAGTGGAGAAAAAAATATCTAATAGTTTTGCTTTATCCTCGTCGCTCTCTGCAACACCCCCCTCATTGCTATGTAGAGGGCCGACTCCTTCAGATTTATATTTTTTACTATTTATATAATTGAAGAACATTTTAGGATTAGTTTTACTCTCTTTGGCAATTAATCTCTTGGTCTCTAGTTTGGCAAATTTTATTAGTTTTTTACATATTCTATTTTTTTCCTTATAGTTTATCAGTGCTTCTTGACGCCCCTCCTCTTTTAGTGATTTATATGCTTTTTTTTTTTCATTTATTGCTTTCTTTACGGTTCCATATATCCACATTGGTTTCTTATTGTTCCTTAGCCTTTTATTCCTATAAGGTATGTAACTCTCACAATTAGATGTTACAATGCTTTTAAAAATCTCCCATTTTATGGTTGTATTTTTATTTTTGAGGACTTTGTCCCAGTTAGTTAGGCCTATGGCCTCGCTTAGTTGGCTAAATTTTGCTTTTTTGAAGTTTTGGTATTTTTGTTCCTCCCTTTAGAAACTCTTGTTTGAAGGATAATTGGAAGGTTATAACTTTATGGTCACTATTTCCCAGGTGTCCCCCAACCTGCACATCTGTTGTTCTATCAGGTCTATTGGTTAATACTAAGTCCAGTATGGCCGTCCCTCTAGTGGGGTCCTGAACCAGTTGGGAAAAGAAATTGTCTTTGGCTATTACCAAGAACCTGTTTCCTTTTTGGGATGTACAGCTTTCAGTTTCCCAGTCTATATCTGGGTAGTTGAAGTCCCCCATAATAACGACTTCATTAAGATTTGCCGCCTTGTCTATCTCGTTTAGTAATAGATTTTCTGTGGACTCTGGTATATTGCCCAAATAAGTGAAGTATGCAGGGATTCTAAGAGCGACCCCCGCCATCTGCATGTCATACTGATTCACAGTATTATTTCACTACCACAGCAGACTCCCTATGCGTGTTACTGCAAGGCACAGTGTTCTACACCCCTATAAAAGCTCTCTGCAGCCAATCAGCTAGCGTTTTACTTCTTGCCCTAAGAAGCCATCACAGCCATACCTACTAATGGCATGGCTGTGATTAGCCAAGTTCAGCATGTGACCCAGCCTCTAATTAAGCTGGAGTCACGTAGCGCCGCACGTCACACTGCTCTGATTAGTGTAGGGAGAGGACGCAGCTTCTGTGAGGGCGAGATTAGGCAGGGAAAAGTCAGCAACAGCACCTAATGAACTGATCGATCTACAGCTGTGAATGATTCAACTTTTGCTAGTTAATTGCTCACTGGTTTTTAGGCTGCACAGAGCGTTTTTCTGTCACTTTTTTCTGGGGTGATGAATCTGGTGTTCCAGCTTCCTGATGTTCCTGAATCTGGTGTTCCAGCTGTTGCAGGCCAAGTGTTAATCTGTCCGTAAAAGGGTATATTTTGTACTGGGGTGAAATTCAATAGCCAAAGTAGCAATACCCTGAATCTGGTGTCCCAGCACTGGCTGGCAAAGTATAATAGTGTCTGCCAAAACATATATTTTGTTTTGGGTAGAAATTCAATTGCCAAAATAGCAATACCCTGAATCTGGTGTCCCAGCACTGGCTGGCAAAGTATAATAGTGTCCGCCAAAACATATATTTTGTTCTGGGGTGAAATTCATTTGCCAAAATAGCTATATCCTGAATCTGGTGTTGCAGCTGTTGCGGGCCAAGTGTTAATCTGTTGGTAAAAGGGTATATTTTGTTCTGGGGTGAAATTCAATTGCCAATATAGCAATACCCTGAATCTGGTGTTCCAGCTGTTGCAGGCCAAGTGTTAATCTGTCCGTAAAAGGGTATATTTTGTTCTGGGGTGAAATTCAATAGCCAAAATAGCAATACCCTGAATCTTTTGTCCCAGCACTGGCTGGCAAAGTATAATAGTGTCCGCCAAAACATATATTTTGTTCTGGGGTGAAATTCAATTGCCAAAATAGCAATACCCTGAATCTGGTGTCCCAGCTGTTGCAGGCCAAGTGTTAATCTGTCCGTAAAAGGGTATATTTTGTTCTGGGGTGAAATTCAATTGTCGATATAGCAATACCCTCAATCTGTTGTTCCAGCTGTTGCAGGCCAAGTGTTAATCTGTCTGTAAAAGGGTATATTACACTCAAGGTGTATATACAAGTGCTGAGAGGGTCATCCTCAATAACTTTACACGCTACCGTGCATCTTCCATTGTATTTCTATCCTTTAAAGGGTATATTACACAAAGTGTTAAAATACAATTGCTGAAGGCATAATCCTACATATTTTTTCACACGCTACTGTGCATCTCCAAGTGTAAATCTGTCCATAAAAGAATACCTTTCATCCAGGGCCTAAATACTAGCCCTAAAAGAGATATTTCCCTAAATCAGTGGTTACTGCTGTGCCTGGATTATTGTAATACGCTACATAAATAAATAGGCAGATAGTGTTAGGTGCCTGTAAAAAAAGGCTTGAATTTGAAATCAATACATTGGGCCAAATATTTTTTTTCTTATTGTGCTGCTTGGTGAACGGTAACAATGAGCAAAACATCTAGTAAGGGACGCGGACGCGGTCGTGGTGGGGTTAGTGGACCCTCTGGTGCTGGGAGAGGACGTGGCTATTCTGCCATAGCCACACGTCCTAGTGAACCAACTACCTCAGGTTCCAGTACCCGCCAGAATTTACAGCGATATTTGGTGGGGCCCAATGCCATTCTAAGGATGGTAAGGCCTGAGCAGGCGCTAGTCAATTGGGTGGCCGACAGTGGATCCAGCACGTTCACAACATTATCTCCCACCCAGTCTTCTGCAGAAAGCGCACAGGTGGCGCCTGAAAACCAAGCCCAACAGTCTGTCACATCACCCCCATGCAGATCAGGGAAACTGTCTGAGCCTCAAGTTATGCAGCAGTCTCTTATGCTGTTTGAAGACTCTGCTGGCAGGGTTTCCCAAGGGAATCCACTCAGCCCTTCCCCAGTGGTGGAAGACATAGAATGCACTGATGCACAACCACTGATGTTTCCTGATGATGAGGACATGGGAATACCACGTCATCGGAGTCCGCACATCTCTGATGATGACGAAACACAGGTGCCAACTGCTGCGTCTTTCTGCAGTGTGCAGACCGAACAGGAGGTCAGGGAGGAAGACTGTGTGGAAGACGATGCAGGGGACGACGAGGTCCTAGACCCCACATGGAATGAAGGTCGTACCACTGACTTTCATAGTTCAGAGGAAGAGGCAGTGGTGAGACCGAGCCAACAGCGTAGCAAAAGAGGGAGCAAGGGGCAAAAGCAGAACAGCCGCCGCCAAGAGAGTTTGCCTGTTACTGGCCACCGCCACCAGGGAACGAGCACCCCAAAGGCAGCTTTAAGGAGTTCCCTGACATGGCACTTCTTTAAACAATGTGCTGACGACAAGACCCGAGTGGTTTGCACGCTGTGCCATCAGAACCTGAAGCGAGGCATTAACGTTCTGAACCTTAGCACAACCTGCATGACCAGGCATCTACATGCAAAGCATGAACTGCAGTGGAGTAAACACCTTAAAAGCAAGGAACTCACCCTGGCTCCCCCTGCTCCCTCTTCTGCTGCTGCCTCGGCCTCTTCCTCCGCCTCGGAAGGAAAGTTGGCACCTGCTGCCCACCAAACAGAGGATGTGCCACCGACACCACCACCTGCGTCACCAAGCATCTCCAACATGACACACGGCAGCCTTCAGCTCTCCATCTCACAAACCTTGGAGAAAAAGCGTAAATTTCCACCTAGCCACCCTCGAGCCCTGGGCCTGAATGCCAGCATTTCTAAACTACTGGCCTTTGAAATGCTGTCATTCAGGCTGGTGGACACAGACAGCTTTAAACAGCTGATGTCCATGGCTGTCCCACAGTATGTTGTTCCCAGCCGCCACTACTTCTCCAAGACAGCCGTGCCTTCCCTGCACAACCAAGTATCCGATAAAATCAAGTGTGCACTGCGCAACGCCATCTGTGGCAAGGTCCACCTAACCACAGATACGTGGACCAGTATGCACAGCCAGGGACGCTATATCTCCCTAACTGCACACTGGGTAAATGTAGTGGCGGCTGGGCCCCAGGAGGAGAGTTCCTTGGCGCACGTCCTTCCGCCGCCAAGGATCGCAGGGCATCATTCTTTGCCTCCTGTAGCCTCCTCCTCTGCTTCCACCAGCTCATCCAGTCAAGCCCGGCCTGGTGATGTGCAATAATAGGCAAAATCTCGTCGCAGCTCTTGGACTAGCTCTTGGACTAGCCGGTTTGATGCACCTCCCTTGCCTTGTGCATGTGCTGAATTTGGTGGTGCAGAAGTTCATTCACAACTACCCCAACATGTCAGAGCTGCTGCATAAAGTGCGGGCCGTCTGTGCGCGCTTCCGGCGTTTACATCCTGCCGCTGCTCGCCTGTCTGCGCTACAGCGTAACTTCGGCCTTCCCGCTCACCGCCTCATATGCGACGTGCCCACCAGGTGGAACTCCACCTTGCACATGCTGGAGAGGCCATAGTGGAGTTTCAGCTGCAGCACGCACGCATCAGTCGCACTGCGGAACAGCACCACTTCACCACCAATGATTGGGCCTCCATGTGAGACCTGTGTGCCCTGTTGCGCTGTTTCGAGTACTCCACCAACATGGCCAGTGGCGATGACACCGCTATCAGCGTTACAATACCACTGCTATGTCTCCTTGAGAAAACACTTAGGGCGATGATGGAAGAGGAGGTGGCCCAGGAGGAGGAGGAAGATAAGGGGTCATTTTTAGCACTTTCAGGCCAGTCTGTTAGAAGAGGCTCAGAGGGAGGTTTTTTGCAACAGCAGATGCCAGGTACAAATGTGGCCAGCCAGAGCCCACTACTGGAGGACGAGGAAGATGAGGAGGAGGTGGAGAAGGATGAGGATGAAGCAGGTTCACAGCGGGGTGGCACCCGACACAGCTCAGGCCCATCACTGGTGCGTGGCTGGGGAGATACGGAGGATAATGACAATACGCCTCCCACAGAGGACAGCTTGTCCTTACCTCTGGGGAGCCTGGCACACATGAGCGACTACATGCTGCAGTGCCTGCGCAACGACAGCAGAGTTGCCCACATGTTAATGTGTGCGGACTACTGGGTTGCCACCCTGCTGGACCACCGGTACAAAGACAATGTGCCCACCTTACTTCCTGCACTAGAGCGTGATAGGAAGATGCGCAAGTACAAGTGCACGCTGGTAGACGCGCTCCTGAGAGCATTCCCAAATGTCACAGGGGAAAAGGTGGAACAGGTGCGAAGGCAGAGGAGGAGCAAGAGGTCGCCAACGCAGCTGTGTCACGGCCAGCTCCTCTGAGGGGAGGGTTAGCATGGCAGAAGTGTGGCAAAGTTTTGTCTCCACGCCACAGCTAACTGCACCACCACCTAATACGGAACGTGTTAGCAGTAGGCAGCATTTCACTAACATGGTTGAACAGTAGGTTTGCACACCCCTCCACGTACTGACTGATGGTTCAGCCCCATTCAACTTCTGGGTCCCCAAATTGTCCACTTGGCCAGAGTTAGCATTTTATGCCTTGGAGGTGCTGGCCTGCCCGGCGGCCAGCGTTTTGTCTGAACGTGTATTCAGCACGGCAGGGGGCGTCATTACTGACAAACGCAGCTGCTTCTCTACAGCCAACGTGGACAAGCTGATGTTCATAAAAATGAACCAGGCATGGATACCACAGGACCTGTCCTTCCCTTGTGCAGAATAGACATTTATAACTGCCTCCCCATCAACCATGTATTCCTGTACTCCGGGGCACTTCTTTATTGAATCCTCATTATTTAACTTTACCATGATCTTACGGTGCAACCCAAAGTTGAATGAACCTCTCCTCAATCTGGGAGCCGGGGCCTAATAAACTAAAAGTGGCCTTCTCCAGTTCTGGTTGATATGACGCATGATTCCTTGCTGTGGGACTTCTATCCTCTGTCTGGGTGCTGGGGCCTAAATAACTGAAAGTGGCCTTCTCCAGTGGTGGATGATATGACACCTTATTCATTGCTGTGGGACCTCTCTCCTCTGTCTGGGTGCTGGGGCCGAAATAACTGAATGTGGCCTTCTCCAGTGGTGGGTAATATGACGTATGATTCTCTGCTGTGGGACCTCTCTCCTCTGTCTGGGTGCTGGGGCCTAAATAACTGAAAGTGGCCTTCTCCAGTGGTGGGTGATATGACGCCTTATTCCTTGCTGTGGGACCTCTCTCCTCTGTCTGGGTGCTGGGGTCTAAATAACTGAAAGTGGCCTTCTCCAGTGGTGGGTGATATGACGCCTTATTCCTTGCTGTGGGACCTCTCTCCTCTGTCTGGGTGCTGGGCCTAAATAACTGAAAGTGGCCTTCTCCAGTGGTGGGTGATATGACGCCTTATTCCTTGCTGTGGGACCTCTGTCCTCTGTCTGGGTGCTGGGGCCTAAATAACTGAAAGTGGCCTTCTCCAGTGGTGTGTGATATGACGCATGATTCCTTGCTGTGGGACCTCTCTCCTCTGTCTGGGTGCTGGGGCCTAAATAACTAAAAGTGGCCTTCTCCAGTGGTGGGTGATATGACGAATGATTCCTTGCTGTGGGACCTCTCTCCTCTGTCTGGGTGCTGGGGCGAAATAACTGAAAGTGGCCTTCTCCAGTGGTGGGTGATATGACGCATGATTCTCTGCTGTGGGACCTCTCTCCTCTGTCTGGGTGCTGGGGCCTAAATAACTGAAAGTGGCCTTCTCCAGTGGTGGGTGATATGACGCATGATTCCTTGCTGTGGAACCTCTCTCCTCTGTCTGGGTGCTGGGGCCTAAATAACTGAAAGTGGCCTTCTCCAGTGGTGGGTGATATGACGCATGATTCCTTGCTGTGGGACCTCTCTTCTATGTCTGGGTGCTGGGGCCTAAATAACTGAAAGTGGCCTTCTCCAGTGGTGGGTGATATGACGCATGATTCCTTGCTGTGGGACCTCTCTCCTCTTTCTGGGTGCTGGGGCCTAAATAACTGAAAGTGGCCTGCTCCAGTGGTGGGTGATATGACGCAGATTCCTTGCTGTGGGACCTCTCTCCTCTGTCTGGGTGCCGGGGCCTAAATAACTGAAAGTGGCCTTCTCCAGTGTTGGGTGATATGACGCATGATTCTCTGCTGTGGGACCTCTCTCCTCTGTCTTGGTGCTGGGGCCTAAATAACTGAAAGTGGCCTTCTCCAGTGGTGGGTGATATGACGCATGATTCATTTCTGTGGGACCTCTCTTCTCTGTCTGAGTGCTGGGGCCTAAATAACTGAAAGTGGCCTTCTCTAGTGGTGGGTGATATGACGCCTTATTCCTTGCTGTGGGACCTCTCTCATCTGTCTGGGTGCTGGGGCCGAAATAACTGAATGTGGCCTTCTCCAGTGGTGGGTAATATGACGCATGATTCTCTGCTGTGAGACCTCTCTCCTCTGTCTGAGTGCTGGGGCCTAAATAACTGAAAGTGGCCTTCTCCAGTGGTGGGTAATATGACGCATGATTCTCTGCTATGGGACCTCTCTCCAATTGATATTGGTTAATTTTTATTTATTTTATTTTATTTTAATTCATTTCCCTATCCACATTTGTTTGCAGGGCATTTACCTACATTTTGGACTATTTTACAGTCTTTTTAGTGCCTAAAAGTTTGGGTCCCCATTGACTTCAATGGGGTTCGGGTTCGGGATAAAGTTCGGGTGGAGTTCGGATCCCGAACCCGAACATTTTCGGGAAGTTCGGCCGAACTTCTCGAACCCGAACATCCAGGTGTTCGCTCATCTCTATTTGTGATATGTTTGGTGCACCTTATTTGGCGCTGTGATCTGTACACTGGGTCTGGGTCATGGCATCAATAAATAACTTAATTAGGTGCAGAGAGGTGATTATATAAGAAATCGCTATTCTGCTCACTCATTTTCTGGAATTTATGGGGGGATTGATAACATTCACAGAAGTTCATGTAACCATTTGCTCTGGGTCATGTAAAGTTACATTTATAGCTTCCCCACTTCCTTTATGATGGCTGAAATCACAACTGGTTGAAGAAGGGAAGACTGCTTTAAGTCTTGTTTTCAAGCTGACAAACTAAGATTTAGAACAATGTGATCTGTAATGTGACCTGCCCTACATGGTTAATTACTATTAATGCATTGTTTCTTGAGTTAAATGTTGTGATTTGTTATGTAAATGCAGTTATGGACAACATATGGTTAACAACTCGGCAAAGTGTTACATATAGTTACATAGTTAATACGGTTGAAAAAAAGTCATAAGTCCATCAAGTTCAAACAAGGTATAGGTGGGGACGCGAATCCCAGAAGAAAGTGAGACACAGATTTCTACATATTTCCATAAGCATTAATGTAACTTACTTTTAAGAATTTATCTATAGAGATGTCGCGAACATGAAATTTTCCGTTCGTGAACGGCAAACGCGAATTTAGGCAAATGTTCGCGAACGTGCGAACAGGGCGAACTGCCTTAGACTTCAATAGACAGACGAATTTTAAAACCCACAGGGACTCTTTCTGGCCACAATAGTGATGGAAAAGTTGTTTCAAGGGGACTAACACCTGGACTGTGGCATGCCGGAGGGGGATCCATGGCAAAACTCCCATGGAAAATTATGCAGCTAACGCAGAGTGGGGTAGTTGAATTCGCAATGCGATTAATATAACCTGCATTAATCGCATTGCGAATTCAACTTAGAGCTGGGTTCCTAATGGTTGTATTGCTAGAATATAATGAAGATTGAGAATATAGCGCTATATTCTCAATCTTCGTTATATTCTAACAATACAACCATTAGGCACTCAGATCTAAGTTGTAATCGCAATGCGATTAATACAGGTTATATTAATCGCATTGCGATTACAACTACTAACACTGCAGCTTCAGAATGAATCTAAGATGGATGCCGTCCTTGCTTTTTGATAGGAGGTGGGAGGGTCTGGAAGGGAGACTGATGTACTAGCCCTAAAGAGGGCTTTTTGGGGTGCTGTCAGGACGCTGTCCTTACAGCAGAGATCAGATGAGTCTTTCAGGACTGGAGTGGACACTAGCCTAGCTATCGATTTCCCTATTAAATCAACAGCAGCTACACTGTCCCTCCTCTCACTAAGACTGCAGCTTCCGAATGAATCTAAAATGGATGCTGTCCAGGAGATGTGAGGATCTGGGAGGGAGGGTATGCTGCTGATTGGCTGGAATGTGTCTGCTGATTGTGAGGTACAGGGTCAAAGTTTACTCAATGATGACGAATAGGGGGTGGACCGAACATCGCATATGTTCGCCCGCCGCGGCGAACACGCACAAGCTATGTTCGCCGGCAAATAGTTTGGGACATCTTGTTTGCGAATTCAACTTAGAGCAGGGTTCCCAATGGTTGTATTGCTAGAATATAACGAAGATTTAGAATATAGCACTATATTCTCAATCTTCGTTATATAATTCTAGCAATACAACCATTAGGAACCCAGCTCTAAGTTGAATTCGCAGTGCGATTAATATAACCTGCATTAATCGCATTGCGAATTTAACTTAGAGCTAATGGTTGCATTGCTAGAATATAACGAAGATTGAGAATATAGCACTATATTTGTTATATTTGTCAATTCTTGCAATACAACCATTAGGAACTCAGATCTAAGTTGAATTCGCAATGCGATTAATACAGGTTATATTAATCGCATTGCGATTACAACTACTAACACTGCAGCTTCAGAATGAATCTAAGATGGATGCCGTCCTTGCTTTTTGATAGGAGGTGGGAGATGGTCTGGGAGGGAGGGTATGCTGATTGGCTGGAATGTGTCTGCTGACTGTGAGGTACAGGCTCAAAGTTTATGGGGCCTAAATAACTGAAAGTGGCCTGCTCAGTGGTGGGTGATATGACGCAGATTCCTTGCTGTGGGACCTCTCTCCTCTGTCATGGGTGCCGGGGCCTAAATAACTGAAAGTGGCCTTCTCCAGTGTTGGGTGATATGACGCATGATTCTCTGCTGTGGGACCTCTCCTCTGTCTTGGTGCTGGGGCCTAAATAACTGAAAGTGGCCTTCTCCAGTGGTGGGTGATATGACGCATGATTCATTTCTGTGGGACCTCTCTTCTCTGTCTGAGTGCTGGGGCCTAAATAACTGAAAGTGGCCTTCTCTAGTGGTGGGTGATATGACGCCTTATTCCTTGCTGTGGGACCTCTCATCTGTCTGGGTGCTGGGGCCAGAAATAACTGAATGTGGCCTTCTCCAGTGGTGGGTAATATGACGCATGATTCTCTGCTGTGAGACCTCTCTCCTCTGTCTGAGTGCTGGGGCCTAAATAACTGAAAGTGGCCTTCTCCAGTGGTGGGTAATATGACGCATGATTCTCTGCTATGGGACCTCTCTCCAATTGATATTGGTTAATTTTTATTTATTTTATTTTATTTTAATTCATTTCCCTATCCACATTTGTTTGCAGGGCATTTACCTACATTTTGGACTATTTTACAGTCTTTTTAGTGCCTAAAGTTTGGGTCCCCATTGACTTCAATGGGGTTCGGGTTCGGGATAAAGTTCGGGTGGAGTTCGGATCCCGACCCGAACATTCCGAAGTTCGGCCGAACTTCTCGAACCCGAACATCCAGGTGTTCGCTCATCTCTATTTGTGATATGTTTGGTGCACCTTATTTGGCGCTGTGATCTGTACACTGGGTCTGGGTCATGGCATCAATAAATAACTTAATTAGGTGCAGAGAGGTGATTATATAAGAAATCGCTATTCTGCCTCACTCATTTTCTGGAATTTATGGGGATTGATAACATTCACAGAAGTTCATGTAACCATTTGCTCTGGGTCATGTAAAGTTACATTTATAGCTTCCCCACTTCCTTTATGATGGCTGGAAATCACAACTGGTTGAAGAAGGAAGACTGCTTTAAGTCTTGTTTTCAAGCTGACAAACTAAGATTTAGAACAATGTGATCTGTAATGTGACCTGCCCTACATGGTTAATTACTATTAATGCATTGTTTCTTGAGTTAAATGTTGTGATTTGTTATGTAAATGCAGTTATGGACAACATATGGTTAACAACTCGGCAAAGTGTTACATATAGTTACATAGTTAATACGGTTGAAAAAAAGTCATAAGTCCATCAAGTTCAAACAAGGTATAGGTGGGGACCTTGAATCCCAGAAGAAAGTGAGACACAGATTTCTACATATTTCCATAAGCATTAATGTAACTTACTTTTAAGAATTTATCTATAGAGATGTCGCGAACATGAAATTTTTCCGTTCGTGAACGGCAAACGCCGAATTTAGGCAAATGTTCGCGAACGTGCGAACAGGGCGAACCGCCATAGACTTCAATAGACAGGCGAATTTTAAAACCCACAGGGACTCTTTCTGGCCACAATAGTGATGGAAAAGTTGTTTCAAGGGGACTAACACCTGGACTGTGGCATGCCGGAGGGGATCCATGGCAAAACTCCATGGAAAATTACGTAGTTGACGCAGAGTGTGGTAGTTGAATTCGCAATGCGATTAATATAACCTGCATTAATCGCATTGCGAATTCAACTTAGAGCTGGGTTCCTAATGGTTGTATTGCTAGAATATAACGAAGATATGAGAATATAGCGCTATATTCTCAATCTTCGTTATATTCTAACAATACAACCATTAGGAACTCAGATCTAAGTTGAATCGCAATGCGATTAATACAGGTTATATTAATCGCATTGCGATTACAACTACTAACACTGCAGCTTCAGAATGAATCTAAGATGGATGCCGCCCTTGCTTTTGATAGGAGGTGGGAGGGTCTGGGAGGGAGACTGATGTACTAGCCCTAAAAAGGGCTTTTGGGGTGCTGTCAGGACGCTGTCCTTACAGCAGAGATCAGATGAGTCTTTCAGGACTGGAGTGACACTGAATACACTAGCCTAGCTATCGATTTCCCTATTAAATCAGCAGCAGCTACACTGTCCCTCCTCCTCACTAAGACTGCAGCTTCCGAATGAATCTAAAATGGATGCTGTCCAGAGATGGGAGGTCTGGGAGGGAGGGTATGCTGCTGATTGGCTGGAATGTGTCTGCTGACTGTGAGGTACAGGGTCAAAGTTTACTCAATGATGACGAATAGGGGTGGACCGAACATCGCATATGTTCGCCCACCGTGGCGAACGCACAAGCTATGTTCGCCGGCTGAATAGTTCGGGACATCTTGTTTGCGAATTCAACTTAGAGCAGTGGTTCCCTAATGGTTTGTATTGCTAGATATAACGAAGATTTAGAATATAGCACTATATTCTCAATCTTCGTTATATAATCCTAGCAATACAACCATTAGGAACACAGCTCTAAGTTGAATTCGCAATGCGATAATATAACCTGCATTAATCGCATTACAGAATTTTAACTTAGTAGCTCAATGGTTGCATTGGCTAGAATATAACGAAGATTGAGAATATAGCACTATATTTGTTATATTTGTCAATTCTAGCAATACAACCATTAGGAACTCAGATCTAAGTTGAATTCGCAATGCGATTAATACAGGTTATATTAATCGCATTGCGATTACAACTACTAACACTGCAGCTTCAGAATGAATCTAAGATGGATGCCGTCCTTGCTTTTTGATAGGAGTTGGGAGATGGTCTGGGAGGGAAGGTATGCTGATTGGCTGGAATGTGTCTGCTGACTGTGAGGTACAGGGTCAAAGTTTACTCAATGATGACGAATAGGGGGCGGACTGAACATCGCATATGTTCGCCCGCCGCAGCGAACGGGCATAAGCTATGTTCGCCGGGAACTTTTCGCCGGCGAATAGTTCGGGACATCTTATTTGCGAATTCAACTTAGAGCTGGGTTCCTAATGGTTGTATTGCTAGAATATAATGAAGATTTAGAATATAGCGCTATATTCTCAATCTTTGTTATATAATTCTAGCAATACAACCATTAGGAACCCAGTTCTAAGTTGAATTCGCAATGCGATTAATATAACCTGCATTAATCGCATTGCGAATTTAACTTAGAGCTGGGTTCCTAATGGTTGTATTGCTAGAATATAAAGAAGATTGAGAATATAGCGCTATATTCGTTATGTTCGTCAATTCTAACAATACAACCATTAGAAACTTAGATCTAAGTTGAATTCGCAATGCGATTAATACAGGTTATATTAATCGCATTGCGATTACAACTACTAACACTGCAGCTCTAGGTTAAATTTGCAATGCGATTAATACAGGTTATATTAATCGCATTGCGATTACAACAACTAACACTGCAGCTTCAGAATAAATCTAAGATTGATGGCGTCCTTGCTTTTTGATAGGAGGTGGGAGGGTCTGGGAGGGAGGGTATGCTGATTGGCTGGAATGTGTCTGCTGACTGTGAGGTACAGGGTCAAAGTTTGCTCAATGATAAAGTATAGTGGCGAACGTGAACATCGCATATGTTCGCCCTCCGCGGCGGACGCGAACAAGCTATGTTCGCAGGGGAACCGTTCGCCGGCGAATAGTTCGGGACATCTCTATTTATCTAACCCTTTTTAAAACTCCACAGATTCATAGTTCTTACAGTAAAGAAACTTTGACGCCTCTGGAGAATAAACTTTTTCTTCTCCAGTCGGAGGCAGTGCCCCCTTATCTTTTGAGGTGGATTTTACATGAAACAGCTTTTCACCATCTTTTTTTGTGGACCATTGATACATTTTTATAGGTTAATCATGTCCCCCCCTTAGACGTTTTATCTCAAGACTAAATAAATTTAATTATTTTAATCTTTCTTCATAACTAAGACCGTCCATGCTCCTTATCAGCTTATTCGCTCTCCTATGTACTGTTCCCAGTTCTTAAGCATCGTGGTAGCCTTAGAAGCAGCTGTTTGTTATGCTGTCAGGGGATAGACTAGGTCCGTCCCCTGAATAGTAGGGAGTCTAGTCTGAAACAACCTGGAGGAAAAAAGTGTATGTTAGACCTCCTGCACAATTAGGCCCAAATTCAGAGTACCTCAAAGAGGTTTTCCGGTCCCAAAATCAGAATTCTTTTTAAGTGCTCCTAACACCCTGTATACATATGTCCCCAATACCTGTTTTTCATGTCCGAGTTTTCCTTTCTCCCTGGAAGACATCAGATTATCCTGGCATCTCTGTTTACTTTCTTCCCATCTTGTTTTGTTGAATACATAACTTTATTTCTACCTCACAGGTTTGTTTTTTGCCTTCCTCTGGATCAACTAGCAGGATGACAGGCCGAACTGGATGGACAGATGTCTTTTTTCGGCCTTATGTACTATGTTACTTTGTTACTATGTTACAAGCCTGGCTGCACTGCATAGGAATGGGTCACAGGCTGGTCACGCCCCCCCACTGCTCTGCCTGCAGCAGCTACACTCACTACAACTCCTGTGTCCATCTTTCTGCCCACAGACATGAATCTACTTCTCACTCAGTGTCTAAATCCCATAACTGACCATCCATAGGCTCTTCCCTCACCATCTCCAGAGTGTAATAAACAGCTGCAAGCAGCAAGCACACCCAAACACATCTGTATCTAATCCTGTCCTGTGTGATACAGCGTGCTGAGCTGTGTATCTAAACTCATCACTGACCTCCACGGGCTCTTCCCTAACCATCTCCAGAGTGTGATAAACAGCTGAAATCGGCAAGCACGTCCAAACACATCTGTATCTAATCCTATCCTGTGTGATACAGCCTGCTGAGCTGGTTATCTAAACTCATCACTGACCATCCACGTGCTCTTCCCTCACCATCTCCAGAGTGTGATAAACAGCTGGAATTGGCACGCACGTCCAGACACATGTATCCAATCCTAACATGTATGTGTGCCTGATACAGAGCAATTTTGCGAGACACAGATCCGCTAAATAAGGATACTGTCCATGTGAGACCCGCATTTTTTTTGCAGTACCATTGATTTCTATGGATTTCAAGTCTGCATTATGAGGACCAAGATAGGACACTTTTTTATTGCAGAACTGACATACGGGTGTGGAAAACACATGAGCCATGGATTCCTGGACCGATCACAGTAGTTTGCATTATCCCTATCACTGATACTGAGCTGCCATAACAGTATCATCTACAGCTTCCCCATAACAATGACATTCACAGATGCCACATAACAGGGTCATCCACAGCGCCCCCAAAACAGTGACATCCACAGTGCCCCCATAACATTGACATCCACAGTGCCCCCATAACAGTGACATCCACAGTGCCCCCATAACATTGACATCCACAGTGCCCCCATAATATTGACATCCTCAGTGCATCCATAACAGTGACATCCACAGTGCCCCCATAACAGTGCCATCCACAGTGCCCCCATAACAGTCACATCCACAGTGCCCCCATAACAGTGACATCCACAGTGCCCCCACAACAGTGACATCCACAGTGCCCCCATAACAGTGACATCCCCAGTGCGTCCATAACAGTGACATCCTCAGTGCGTCCATAAAAGGGACATCCACAGTGCCCCCATAACAGTGCCATCCAGTGCCCCTAGTGCCATCGAATGCCCCCTATTTGTCAGCCACTACCCTCTTGTGCCATCCAGTGTCCCTACTTTTCCATGCAGTGCCCCCTTTTTTGACATCCAGTGCCCCTGTTTGCCATCACTTGCGCCCTTTGTGCCATCCATTTCCCACATTGTCCCATCCATTTCCCCCTTGTGCCATCCAGTGTCCCTGTTTGCCATCCAGTGCTCCCTTGTGCCATCCATTGCCTCCTTGTGCCATCCATTGCCCCTTGTGTCATCTATTGCCCCCTTATTTGCCATCCAGTGCCCCCTTGTTCCATCCAGTGCCCCCTTGTGCCATCCAGTGCCCCCTTGTTTGCCACCCAGTGCCCCTGTTTACCATCCATTGCCCCCTTGTGCAATCCAGTGCCCCCATTTTGCCTTCTATTACCCCCGTTCACAATCCAGTATTCCCTTGTGCCATACAGTGCCCCCTGTTTGCTGTAAAGTACCCACTTGTGCCATCCATTGCCCCCTTGTGCTATCCAGTGCCCCCTTGTGCCATCTAGTGCCCCCTTGTGCCATCCAAAGTGCCCCCTGAGACATGCACAGCATAGCGATCAGCCTCTCTGATTGATCGCTATGCTGCCACTCCTGTGCAGCGCTTACATCGCGCTGTGCAGGAGTCAGTACAGGATTCACATGCAAGCCTGTACGACACAGAGGCTGAAGGCCGGTGCATGCATATTAGTATTCAGCCTAGTGCACTGTGAAGACTGCCGGATGGCTCTTTCTCCAGCAGGAGGTGGTGAAGTCACTCATGACAATCTGTCTCCTGTTGAAGAAAGGAAGAGAATATAGGGAGAGACGACGGACTTCGGCCGGAAGCACAGAAAATCCATCTGGAGGGACCACGTGACCGGGAGGCAGATCTCAATAACGGCTGCACTCTGGAAGGTAAGTATGTGAGCAATAATCTTTCCTCCACAGGTTAGCTTAGAAAAAAAAAAAGTTAAGCCCGGAGAACCCCTTTAATATCTGACCCTATGAGTGCCCAGACAGCAGCCATACTACCAAAGTACTTCTGAGAGAATGAGAGACCAGACATCTGAGAAGGTCTAGAAATCACAAGGCTGTGCACTGGACTCAGAAAGGAAGGTATTGTGCTTTTGTATGGCAATTGATAAAGCTTCCCCTATACTTTGAGATAGATTGGCCACCTGTATCTCAATTCTGCACCCCTCAATCCGGGAACTGCAGAAGGACATAACAAGAACTTTATTGCATGCCTGTGGTTCTGCTGAGAGACTGCAAAGTATCTTTAGAAATTGAGTGAGTACTACAACTACCATCATTTGTTGCTGTCCATACGCTATTAGGAGAATATTTCACTGTGATATATTTTGGAACCGCGCATTGTTGTTATTTGTATTACAATCCCTGTTATCAGCTGAGTAAAGAGAGACTTTTTTGTAAACAATTGGCCTGATCGTTGTCTCCATCCTTCACCGGTCCTGCCTTGTACCCAGCAAATCATCCCACATCAAAGGGACCCCAATCACACCAGGCAGGAACTCCAATACCAGGGTATGACTTGAGGGAAGAGGGGGCACACCCTCCAGTCACTGCATGGCCCTAAGGAATGCAAAAGTTGAGACCACCACCATGATCTGTATGCACTACCATCACCCTTAGAGCTACACCGACCACTCCAATCCTCCATGCACTCCCCAGCGGTTTGCTGCACAACCAGAGATACAGCCTTTAGAAATTGGGTCGGAAATAATAGCTGCAGGTACTGTATGTGCATCTTTCGCTGGCTGTAACTTGGGAGATACTGTGGTTAGCCATCCAGCAGCAAGGACATTTGAGATATACCCTTGGCTTCTGAAGTGCCATCCTGCAAGGACATATGACATACGTCCTTGACAGGGAAAGGGTATGCTCCAGTGTATGTTCAAAGTTTGCTATATCTTTTTTATAACCCAACCCTTATCTATACTTTTCCACAACTTGTTTCTGTCTTTGGTCTTCATGTTGCTTGCTTATTAGTGTTACAGTCTCAGAGGCTTTTCAGAACAGGTGTAATTATACTTTCATCATGTGACAGATCATGTGACACCTTCCACACAGGGAGATAATATTCAAATAATAATCTGCTGTTAATATTGATGACCTATCCTCGGAATAGGTAATCAATATCTGATCGATGGGTGTCCGACACCCGGCACCCCTGCCCATCAGCTGTTTGACCAGGAGGAGACACCTTGTCATTATACTGCATGTAGTCTCCTGTGGAATGGTGGCTGTAACATTCTGCTGTAACAATTTGGATTATTTTGTCAGGTACATTAAATAAAATCTAAATTAAAAAATATTTCAATTCCAGATTTAAATGCAACAAAACAGGAAAAACACCGTGAATACTTTTGCAAAGCACTATACATGTAGTTTAAAGGTTTTTGAATATTAAATTTAAACTTATCCTTATTAACTATTCTTTCCCCTCTCTTCATTTCACCTCCAGTGGCATTTTTAAGCCCCAAGTCCAAGTCCAAATCTGCCCTACCTTCTTTTTTTTAAACACTCCTCCAAATTTCTAGTTATCTTCTCCCCAAAAAGACTGTACTAGAATAAAAATGAATTGAGTTTATAACAGTATGCAGGAATGGATAAAGACTGTTGGAGACCATTGGGCAAAACAATATGAGGGGATAAGGATAACCCCTTTTTAAACTAAAGAAAATAGCATAAAAATAGACTACAAGTAATAGATTCAAATTATGCAGATATAGTATATTTGAATATTGCACACGGTAGTACAATATCACAATAATTGTCTTTCAAAAAGATATAAAATATACAAATAACACAACCATGCAGTATCAAAATAAAAACACTATATAATGCATTTAATGTTACTACAATCCACAAATAACATAACTAATGCCTAAATAGTAATATCATACCATACCCTAATAAGACATACCTGGCCCACATGAATAATAACAGTGTTATCCAATAAGTAGAGATTAGGAATTGGTTCTAAATGAATCAAATTCATTATGAATTTGCCCACAGATTCTAGAGAATCTGAACTTTTTTGATTCATTTTGGAAAAATACTTAAAAAAGATGCCACCATTTGACAGGTCAGAAGATGAAAAACCACCAAAAAGGGATACTTTTTTAGACAGTTTTTTTTATTTTATTTAGAAAAGAGATCCTACAGTGCAATGAGTTTTTAAACACGACATTTGTTTCCAACTGCTACCATCCTTTTACCCATAGCCATATGCAGTATATTGTTGTCAATTTGAAATTACTAATGCTGTCTCGGTGTTAAAGAGATTAGATACAGTCCTAGGAGAACGTAGAGTGGTATGGACAATTGGGGCACTTTTGAATTGGGTCAAATATATTCAGACCCAAATCAAATCTGACAACTGATTCATGCATATCAGACCTGAAATGAATTTTAAGAAATCTGCTTGTCTCTTCCAATAACAGTTCTTAGGTCTGAAGTTTTAAAGCCAAGCTTCAGACACAACTTAAATCGTCTGAGGAGGTAGGTAGAGGTCTCTAAATGGCAAATACTTATTTTACCTTCCTTATAATATAGTCAGGCATGTAAATGCTAAATTGCAAAAATGGTCAGCACCCGACTTCCAGTTTGTCGGCACGGGAAAGGAATCACTCCAAAGGAAATACAGCAAAAAATCCCAGCGAACGCTCTTTGTCTTCAAAACGTCTCTTTCTTTATTGCATCAATGCAGATACATATTGAGAACGCGTATCAGCCCGTAGCCTTAGAAACCAATCCAAACTCCTCCTCCTCTGACATAAAACACCCACAGCTCACTCTGATAATGAATTGCTATACACTACCTGTAATGCAAGGCACCAACAAACAGACCAGTGATGAAAGCAAAAAGGTGTTTATTCACCAGAAACATAAACGTCCAGAACACTTGCTGGTAACAAGAAATAACAAAAACCAGGCAAGGAGATTCCAGGAATAGTCCTAACCAGTGCTGAATGATGCTGTGCACTTGGCAGTCGAGTCACTCCAGATCTTGGGTCCGCTGCAAAGGACAAAGTTCCTGGCAGTCTTCAGTCACTAGCAGTTGTGACCTAAACCTGGTTGAGGGAAAATAACAGTGGGCACTGATCACCCTGAGAGACCTCCTTTTAAAAGCCTGCTGACCAATCCCAGGGTGCCAAGTGTCCACTTCATTGTAACAACACCTCAAACGAACAACATACAAAATGAGCAAAATAAATAGCATCTATACATCTAAAGATAGCATCTATACATCTAAAGATCGATGTAAATATCACTTGCTTGTAGTAAATCATAGTAAATTCCCAGTCTGTAAGAGAATCCAAAAATAACCCAGAAATAAACATATTAACTCACAGGCATAATAAACGTAGATCTTAAATCAGATGGGTAATTTCACATTCTCGGTTCAATCCCCTGGGTTGCAATGTCCCCAGTGTATTAATCCAGAATGCCTCCCTGCGCAACAGTTGTGTTTTAATATCACCTCCTCAAAAACAAAGGGTTAAGGGTATAGTGTCTGATCAACAGGTGCAGGAGCAGAGGGTAGGAGAAATGCTGGATAGATTTAAATCCGGAGGTTATCCGGAGCGGGTCCTTGGGGAAGCAACAATGGTCTGTACACAGACCAAGAAAATGGTTACCATCTTACGTATCCCATTCATTCATAAGTCTCACATATTCAATAAACGATTTGATAACATTGTTCAGAAACATTGGTCACTCTTAAATAAGTCATATCCACAGATAATGGAGTTTAAAAACCATCAATTAATTTGTAACAAGCGCAGCATTAATTATCGAGATCAGTTGGTCCATGCAGACATTGGTGCAGTGCAGACTACATTGCAGCAAAGAATATTGGGCAGTCAAAGAAACGGTATTGATCCATGTCTGCACTGTGCACAATGTTCGCATATAATCAAGGGAGATTCTTTTCACTACCGCCACACCGGAAGGACATACAAAATTAAAGTGTTTTTTTTACCTGCGATTCAGCTAATGTTGTGTACATGATCAAGTGCCCATGTGGCTTGGCTTATATAGGGGAAACGATACAATCGATTAGGGATCGCATATGTAAACACAAGTCAAACATACATACTGGCCATGCCCGGCGCTAGAACCCGGCAAGGTCTGGCAGCTGCCGTGGCCATGAGCACTTCCATCAATACAGATGGAAGAACTCATTGCTGGAGCTGCTGTCATTTCACTTATGCAGTACCCCTTCTGGAGGACCCTCTGATAGTCAAATGAGGCTGCTTCAGAGATTCAGACACGCCCCCTCTACAGGTGCTGCCTGAGGACAGTGAGGAGAGAAGATCGCAGGGCTGGAGTAGAAGCAAGTTTGTCAGTGAGTAGTAAGTCTGCACTGTGACTGCCTTTTGTTTGTGGGACAGGGAACTCTTCCAGGTGCTCGTGGATTTTGTAGTAGACAAGCAGCTTCATGATATTTGTTTTACTGCTCCATTAAGCAGTTTGCCTCCATGATACCTTCCCCCCTCATATCCTGTCCTATCTCAGGAGCCCCTGCTGTCTCCTTTCGTCTCTCATGTATCCAGAGCTCCTATCTCCTATTGCTGCCCTGCACAGACCTCCTGCCATTCTTTCATTAATGAATCCCTCTCAGCCCTTTCCACCTACTTGCTGTGTTCCCCCTCCTGCCCATGCATGGACCCGGGCCCCTGTGTCACTCCTCTGCCTCTCATTATGGTGGTGTCTAAACCACATTCACCATAAGGACCTTCTAACATCACAGGGTCATGTGACTGTCCCCCCCCCCACCCCATACTGTGCCTCTCACCCTGTATTGTGCCCTCTTACCACACCCTGTGCAGTGCCCCTAGTCATTCCCTATACTGTGCCCTCTTATACCCTTTATCCGGTCACAGTATGGGGGTCATTATTCTGAATGGAAGGCCACTGTGGTGTCATTATACTGTGTGGGGGCACTGGTGGTCATTATACTGTGAGGGCCTGTTACACAGTATAATGACCCCCAGAGCCCCTATTCAATATAATGACCCCAGTGCCCACTATACAGTATAATGAACCCCAGTACCCCCTCCATACAGTATAACCCCCAGTGTGGGGACCACTGGGGGTCATTATTCTGAATGTGGGGGCGATTAGGGGTTATTATTTTGAATGGAGGGCCACTATACTGTGTGTGGGGCCAATGGGGGTCATTATACTGTGTGTGTGTGGGGGCATTATACTGTGTGAAGGGCCACTAGTGGTCAGTATACTGTGTGTAGGGCCACTGGGGGGTCATTATACGGTGTGGGAGCCACAGGGGGACATGTAAATGTAGAAAAATGCCTGAAGGGGGCCACCTGGGATTTATCGCCCAAGGGCCCACATGAACCTGGAGCTGGCCCTGATACTGGCAACTTGATGTTACCATTGCCAGCTCACTTCCATAACTCACGTCACTTGATCTCTCAACTTAGGTTCCAGGTTTTGGAGCAAGTTAGACAACATACTGTAGAAGAGGAAGTGATATTAAAACACAACTGTTGAGCAGGGAGGTGTTCTGGATTCCTACCCCGGGGACATTGCAACCAGGGGATTGAATCGAGAATATGAAATTACCCATCTGATATAAGATCAAAAATTATTATGCCTGTGAGTTATTATGTTTATTTCTGGGTTATTTTTGGATTCTCTTACAGACTGGGAATTTACAATGATTTACTACAAGCAAGTGATATTTACATCGATCTTTGTTGCACATCTGATTTTTGTATAGATGTTATTTATTTTGCTCATTTTGTATGTTGTTCGTTTGAGGTGTCGTTACAATGGTTCAGTGGAGTGATTCACTAGTATAGCAATTCATTATCAGAGTGAGCTGTGGGTATTTTATGTCAGAGAGGAGGAGTTTGGATTGGTTTTTAAGCCTACAAATTACTTTGTTTGTAATGAGCTGATGAAGTCTGGACGGGCCGATACGCGTCCTCAATCTGTATCTGCATTGGAGTTGAACGAACACCTGGATGTTCGGGTTCGAGAACCCGAACCCCACTGAAGTCAATGGGGACCCGAACTTGTGGGCACTAAAAAGGCTGTAAAATAGCCCAGGAAAAGGCTAGAGGGCTGCAAAAGGCAGCAAAATGTAGGTAAATGCCCTGCAAACAAATGTGGATAAGGAAATGAATTAAAATAAAATAAAATAAATAAAAATAACCAATATCAATTGGAGAGAGGTCCCATAGCAGAGAATCAGGCTTCATGTCACCCACCAATGGAGAAGGCCACTTTTACTTGTTTAGGCCCCAGCACCAAGACAGAGGAGAGAGGTCGCATAGCAGAGAATCAGGCTTCATGTCACCCACCAATGGAGAAGGCTACTTTTACTTGTTTAGGCCCCAGCACCCAGACAGAGGAGATAGGTCCCATAGCAGAGAATCAGGCTTCATGTCACCCACCACTGGAACAGGCCACTTTCAGATATTTAGGCTCCGGCACCAAGACAGAGGAGAGAGGTCGCATAGCAGAGAATCAGGCTTCATGTCACCACCATTGGAACAGGCCACTTTATGATAATACGATATTTAGGCCCCTGGCACCCAGACGCAGGAGAGGTTCATTCAACTTTTGGTTGCCCCGCAATATAATGGTAAAATTAAAAAAAAGAGGATTGGATGAAGAAGTGCCCTGGAGTCCAAGAATATATGGTTAAGGGGAGGTAGTTATAAATGTCTAATCTGCACAAGGGATGGACAGGTCCTGTGGGATCCATGCCTGGTTCATTTTTATGAATGTCAGCTTGTCCACATTGGCTGCGGACAGGCGGCTGCG
The DNA here is from genome assembly GCA_033119425.1 of Bufotes viridis. NCBI lineage: Eukaryota > Metazoa > Chordata > Amphibia > Anura > Bufonidae > Bufotes > Bufotes viridis. Next base: position 41,488,069 of record CM065598.1, on the reverse strand, counting down.
TTTGTCTGTAATGACGCCCACTGCCGTGCTGAATACACGTTCAGACAAAACGCTGGCTGCCGGGCAGGCCAGCACCTCCAAGGCATAAAAGGCTAGCTCTGGCCACGTGGACAATTTGGAGACCCAGAAGGGGTCGAATGAATGGGGCTGAACCATCAGTCAGTATGTGGAGGGGTATGCACATGTACTGTTCCACCATGTTAGTGAAATGCTGCCTCCTGCTAACACGTTCCGTATCAGGTGGTGGTGCAGTTAGCTGTGGCGTGGTGACAAAACTTTTCCACATCTCTGCCATGCTAACCCTGCCCTCAGAGGAGCTGGCCATGACACAGCTGCGTTGGCGACCTCTGCTTTCGCCTTGGGCTTCCACTTGTTCCCCTGTGACATTTGGGAATGCTCTCAGTAGCGCGTCTACCAACGTGCGCTTGTACTCGCGCATCTTCCTATCATGCTCCAGTGCAGTAAGTAAGGTGGGCACATTATCTTTGTATCGGGGATCCAGCAGGGTGGCAACCCAGTATTCCGCACACGTTAAAAAATGTTGGCAACTCTGCTGTCGTTGCGCAGGCACTGCAGCATGTAGTCGCTCATGTATGCCAGGCTGCCCAGAGGTAAGGACAAGCTGTCCACTGTGGGAGGCGTATCATCATCGTCCTCCGTTTCCCTCCAGCCACGCACCAGTGATGGGCCCTTCCTAGATGTTTTCCTCATTGTTACCGTTCACCATAATAAGAAAAAAATTATTTGGCCCAATGTATTGAATTCAAATTCAGGCTTTTTTTTACAGGCACCTATCACTATCTGGCTATCTATTTATGTACTGTATTACACTAATCCAGGCACATCAGTAACCACAGATTTAGGGGAATATCAATTGTAGGCCTTGTATTTAGGCCCTGGATGAAAGGTATCCTTTTACGGACAGATTTACACTTGGAGATGCACAGTAGCATGTGAAAAAATATATAGGATTATAATTTTAGCACTTGTATTTTAACACTTTGTGTAATATATCCTTTAACTGAAAGAAATACACTTAGAGATGCAAAACAGTGTGTGCAAATGTAGAGGATTATACTGTATATTAACACTTACTGTAATATACCCTTTTATGGACAGAAATACACTTGGAGATGCACGCTGAGTGTAATATACCCTTTTACGGACAGATTTACACTTGGTCTGCAACAGCTGGAACACCAGATTTTAGGTATTTCTATTTTGGCAATTGAATTTCACCCCCAGAACAAAATATATCCTTTGATGGATACTATTAAACTACTTGTCCAGCCACAGTTAGAACACCAGATTTACTGAATTTCAATTTTTGCAACTGAATTTCACCCCAGAAAATAATATGTCCTTTGACGGACACTATGAAACTTGTCCAGTCACAGCTGGAACACCAGATTTACGGTATTGCTATTTTTGCAACTGAATTTCACCCCAGAAAATAATATATCTTTTGACGGACACTATTAAACTACTTGTCCAGCCACAGCTAGAACACCAGATTTACTTTATTTCTATTTTTTGCAACTGAATTTCACCCCAGAAAATAATATATCCTTTGACGGACACTATGAAACTTGTCCAGTCACAGCAGATTTACGGTATTTCTATTTTTGCAACTGAATTTCACCCCAGAAAATAATATATCCTTTGACGGACACTATGAAACTTGTCCAGTCACAGCTGGAACACCAGATTTAATGTATTTCTATTTTTTGCAACTGAATTTCACCCCAGAAAATAATATTTCCTTTGACGGATACTATGAAACTTGTCCAGTCACAGCTGGAACACCAGATTTACGGTATTTCTATTTTTGCAACTGAATTTCACCCCAGAAAATAATATATCCTTTGACGGACACTATGAAACTTGTCCAGTCATAGCTGGAATACCAGATTTACGGTATTTCTATTTTTGTAACTGAATTTCATCCCAGAAAATAATATATCCTTTGATAGACACTATGAAACTTGTCCAGTCACAGCTGGAACACCAGATTTACGGTATTGCTATTTTGGTAATTGAATTTCACCCCAGAACAAAAGCTATCCTTTGCCAGACACTATAAAACTTGTCCTGCCACAGCAGAAACCACTGATGACTCCGTGACTCCAACTTAAATAGAGGCTGGTTCACATGCTGCACTTTGCCAATCACAGCCATGCCAATAGTAGGCATGGCTGTAATGGCCTTTGGAGCAAGTAGTATGATGCTTGTTGATTGGCTGCTTTGCAGGCTTTCGAAATGCGGCATAGAAATCGCCGAACAACGAACCCGAACGTTTACGTAAATGTAAACTATACATTTCGGGTTCGCTCATCCCTAATCTGCATTGATAAAATAAAGAAAGAGACGTTTCGAAGGCAAAGAACGTCCGCTAGGATTTTTTGCTGTATTTCCTTTGGAGTGATTCCTTTCCCATGCCGATGAACTGGAAGGCGAGTGCTGACCATTTTTGCAATTAACATTTACATGCCTGACATACATGTAGGGCTATATTATAGGGAAGGTAAAAGAAATCTGATAAAGACTGGACAGGCAGATATGCATCATCAATATGTATCTGCATTGATGAAATAAATAAAGAGAGGTTTTGAAGACAAAGAGCGTCCGCTGAGGCATGTAAATGCAATATTTGTGTACTGGAAATTAAATCTATGTGTAATAGTTTCATGTTATCTTGTGTGACAGTAAGTAAGGTAAGAGCTAAACTGCGTTTATAATTATGTGAAAACTACTGTTCAGATCATGTGTCTCAAACCGTATATGAAATAAATACTTCTACAATGCCTACTAGTCCTGCATATAAATTGCAGCACCTGTTCTGGCTGACCTGCCCCAGCTGAGAATTTTTTTTTTAGAAAATGAAATACAATATAGATCCTCAAAGGGAGTGGAAAGTGGCTAAAATATAACTTTGATTCAAGCATATTAAAAACTTTAAGATGGCAACTAGTACTGTAGATTTAAAACTAACTGATTTTTATCAGAGAAGTACTTTTGGAGTTAGGTCTTCTGTATAAACCAGATCACTGGAGTCTATTTCTACCACAATGATAATCTAGCTGGGTGTCAAACTGCATTGTATAGCACTATGCATTAACACCGGCAAAACCTGGGCACCCTTCCTGGACATCTGCAACTTGCCACTGCCCCCTTCATCCTGACACTGGGAGCATGATACCCAGTACTCCTTGAGGAGCCAGATGATTACTGTACATTGGCAAAACATGTAGGAATATAGGAGGTCATTTACTGTCAGTTATTGCGCGAGTTTTCTGGCGTATATCTGTCGCAGATTGTGGCGCAAAGGTTATTTGCGCCACAATCTGGGACTTTTCCCTGCTCGTGCGTGTCAGGTTTAAAAAAATGGGTGTCATTGGTGGGGAAGGGGGCGGGCTGGCAGGCCTATCTCATTTATAATTTTCTAAGGTTTCAGGCATAGAAAAGTCTACACTGTTTTAGCCGTAGAAAATGTCCTAAATTTATGCCAGCAAGGGAGCTGGCATAGATTTAAACTCGTGGAGGATGTGCCGAATTTATGTAGAGGCTGGTGCCTCTAAATAACTTCAGAGGATCCACCACCAGCAGAGGGGTTATAAAGACTGCTTTCTAAAACGCCATTTTTAATAAAAGACCCCCATAGAGTTTTCAGCTTAATTTCCATAGGGTTTGAAGTAGACCTAACCTCATTGGTACTTCTCTGATACTTCTCTGATACCAATGAGTTACATTTAGGTCTACAGTCGTGGCCAAAAGTTTTGAGAATTACATAAATATTGGAATTTGGAAAAGTTGCTGCTTAAGTTTTTATAATAGCAATTTGCATATACTCCAGAATGTTATGAAGAGCGATCAGATGAATGGCATAGTCCTTCTTTGCTATGAAAATTAACTTAATCCCCCAAAAACCTTTTCACTGCATTTGATTGCTTTCATTAAAGGACCTCTGAGATCATTTCAGTGATCGTATTGTTAACTCAGGTGACAATGTTGACGAGCATAAGGCTGGAGATCAATATGTCAGGGTCCAAAAAAAACATCAGGGAAAGATTGATCTTCTGCAGAAAGTATGGTGAATGGACTGCTGAAGACTGGGGCAAAGTCATATTCTCCGATGAAGCCTCTATCCGATTGTTTGGGGCATCTGGAAAAAGGCTTGGCTTGTCTCGAGAAGAAAAGGTGAGCACTACCATCAGTCCTGTGACATGCCAACAGTAAAGCATCCTGAGACCATTCATGTGTGGGGTTCCTTCTCATCCAAGGGAGTGGGCTCACTCACAATTTTGCCCAAAAACACAGCCATGAATAAAGAATAGTACCAAAACACACTCCAACAGCAACTTCTTCCAACAATCCAACAACAGTTTAGTGAAGAACAATGCATTGTCCAGCACGATAACTAAGTGGCTCGGGGACCAAAACATTGACATTTTGGTTCCGTGGCCTGGAAACTCCCAGATCTTAATCCCATTGAGAACTTGTGGTCAATCCTCAAGAGGCGGGTGGACAAACAAAAACCCACTAATTCTGACAAACTCCAAAAAATGATTATGAAAGAATGGGTTGCTATCACTCAGGAATTGGCCCATAAGTTGATTGAGAGCATGCACAGTCGAATTGCAGAGGTCCTGAAAAAGAAGGGCCAACACTGCAAATACTGACTCTTTGCATAAATGTTATGCAATTGTCGATAAAAGCCTTTGAAACGTTCGAAGTGCATGTAATTATATTTCAGTAAATCACAGAAACAACTGAAACAAAGATCTAAAAGGAGTTTTGCAGCAAACTTTGTGAAAAATAATATTTGTGTCATTCTCAAAACTTTTGGCCACGACTGTACTATGTGGCCATCTCAAAGTTTTTAATATAAACAAATAAAAGTTATTTGATCTATGTTCTATCTTTTTCCTTTTTTTTTCATGGGTGGGTCATGTCTGCCAGAACATGATCTGCTCTTAAAAGCTTTACATCAGCAGTCCACAACCACCATGCTACGGCTCAGGACCGGGCCCTGGAATATAGTTTGCCGGGCCGCAAAGGAGAGAGGAGCGGAGACGCCAGGTGCACCTGATGCACACATCAGACAGAGTGGCCAGAGTCAGTGGAGAAGGAGGGAGGGACGGAGGGAGGAAGGGAATCCCTCCCATGACGCGGCAGCTGCAGAGCCCAATAAAATGAGCGGGCTCTGACGCGCCACACCACTGCCACCAATAAATGTGTGGCTAATATTAAAGTAGGAGGAGGGACGGGGGAGGGTTAACTGCTGCGTTGTCTCAGCTTGTGCTCGGCGAACGGCAACAGCGGCAGCCTCCTCCTCCTTGTGTTCTCTAGTCCTCAGCGATTAGTTTCTCTGAAAAGCAGCAGGAGCAGGTACCCAGCCCACAGCCCGTCCCACACACTGGAAGATTATTAGCCTGCCTCAAAATAGAGGTAGGCAAAAAATATGTATCAGACAGCCAGCAAGATGTGGGGTTAATGTGACTCATTAACCGCAATGTTGCCAGTAGCCATAATTTGAGAAGATGGGGTCACCTTTTATCAATTTGAGGTACATGGTGCTATTACATTAATACCCCCATGTACCTCACATTAATAGTAAGTGGCCCCAAGCACCTCATCAAATAATAGGCAACATTGGGTCAACCATTAATGTGAGGTACACATGATGAGGTTACTTACTATTAATGTGAGGCACATACAAGTCCAAATTGATAAGAAGCCCCGCCCACCTCCTACACCCTGCCCCAGAACTCCCCACCCCACCCAGTCCCTGGGAAAATTGTCTTGTATGAAACTGATCCTTGGTGCAAAAAAGGTTGGGGACCACTGCTTTACATCCTGAGAAGGGTACCCCATTCTATAACATCCATATGCACTTATAGGACATATGGATAAGGGATGTCTTTATGATACACGGTTTACCCACTTATAGGATACATTGAGTAAGTTTATGTGTTTGGGAGTTAAAATCAACCTATTAGACCCTCCAAATTAGTTTTCTGTTCAGACATTACATGTTATTAATGGCTCTTTAAAATATAGCATTTGAAGTCTACCAGTTCTTACCAGAAAATAAGAAGAAACTAGAAGTGATCAGGGCGACTGAAGGTGACTGTGATTTTTTTTTTTTTAGGAAGAATGACAACAAGAGCTGGAGACATGTTATTATTCCATTTACATTCCTCTGTTTCTTTCAGTGGGATTTGGTCTGTAATCGGAAGAGAATGAGGCAGCTTGCTCAATCCATTTACATGGCAGGAGTGCTGGTTGGATCCATAATATTTGGTGGTCTATCAGACAAGTAAGATTTACTGCACTGAATATCAAGCTTTTGATTATCAATGTATTTTCAATGTAGGAGAAAGCCTTTATATTTTAAATTATAGATATGTTTTTATGATTTTCATGATTACCATTCTGTGGGACTTTACTTGCCCCTTGGATGATTATAAGACTGAAGAGGAGGTGGGATCTGCTTTTAACATCATGATTATTTATTCATGAAGTTAGTCATGACTGCATAATCCACAGACTATCAGGAAATGCTAAATATTTTAGACAATATTTGTCTAATAATCTGCAGCACAGAGAGTAGACAACATTTATATGAAAAATAGACCAAATTAAACTTTCATGCATGAATATAAGGATCATATTCTGTTAGCAAAAAAAAAACTATTTGGCTTTTAATTGATTGCTTTTTGACTTGGAGATTTCATAGAAAATGTACTATTTGAAATAAGCATTTCCATAGGAGGTCATGGTAGTGTAAGCTAAATCTGAACTGTGAATGGTGGGCTTCAAGTGGCCGGAACCCAGTGATCATACATTTAGCACATAAATGTTGCTTATGGACTAACTGTTCAAGTACTTAGGACTACCATAGAACGCAAGGAAATTTGGATTTGTGGTAAATCACATTTTTCCTGAAATTCGGATCAAAGTCAATTTGTTTCATTTCGATTCACTCAACACTAGTTCTATTTAATATATTGTGCAGCTTCAGCGGACGCATTCTACTACATTCATTTATCAGTTTCATGCAATGCATTATATTTCCATTGTCAATTGTCGGTACCAGTGTGCAGTGTGTTTGCAGAAGCGGAGGGAAATTTAGTTGTGTGTAAATTACTGAGAAAAACAGTGCCGATTTTGCTACCGTTTACTAATTTGTGTACTAAACCTGTGATTTTACATTTATATAGGCCTCATAATAAAATGTATGGCAAACGGAACATTGAAAAATGCAAGACCCAGGCCTTGTCATCCAAGAGTCAGAATTTGGGTCGCTGTAGTAGTGCCAACATCAGTAGCAGATGTGGCAAGTAGTAGCAGCAGGCCACAGTTCTCCCTGGGTTCCGATAGGTAAACAATGAAAAGACAAAACACAGCGCCTCATGTGTATAGTCTTGGTAATAGTAGGTGTATGTTGTATATTGCGCTTACCGGATACTGTTGTGAGGCGTCACAACAGCTGTATAAGCCTTGCTGGTATCTAGCCCTACCAACTTCAGGGGATGCCTTGCTGCTGGCGGTCCCTTCCTGTCTCAATTCCACGAGCTTCAGGAGAATTCTTATCAAGGTAAGGAGTAAACTTTTAACTAACTTTTATTCTGTAAATTGTCCTGATGAAGGGGGCGTTCCGGCCCTGAAATGTGTCGACTGATACCTAATAAAAGAACATTAAATTATCCAGAAGACTCCTGTATATGCTGTAGCAGCGCCGTGGTCTCTCACTCTTTTACTCCTTACCTTGATAATAGGTGATACATTTTTATTGAAGACATATGATGAGATTGTGCATTGGATAGCTCCCGCCTTGAACTTAGTCACAGAAAGGGGTCACAGGACCTCTCCTGTATTCCCTGCTTGCAGCCTCAGAAAAGCCTTTCAGTTGCATCATCTCCGCATTCACTCTTTAACTTGGGTGCCTTTTTTTCCTAAGAACAGGCATGAAAAATCCATGTGCTGTGTAAGATACTTAAGGAGGTGTCCCTTTTAATGGGTTGTGTAAAAACAGTCAGCGATTGGATTCCCATGAGGAGAAGGTCCAGGGGGACATGAGGGACCCCATGCATAGCTGTGTTGTGTTAGTGGTAAAAGTGGTGACACCTGTAGTCACAGTGGTGGTGGTAGGCCAGTGGTAACCCTGGCCACAGTGGCACTTGGGGCAAATACAGATCAAAGATCCCACTATGACATATCAAAGTCTGATAAAAGTGGTGGGAAGGGTGAGGACTATGACAATGACTGTGTCTTGGACAGGACCTGGGAGCCAGATCAGCGTGCTGAGCCGGAGGTGACATCTGAAGAGGAGGGCGGTGGGCAGCAATAGAGAGCAGTGGCAATGTACATCAAAAACCTTTAAAAAACTGTCAGGGCCAGAGCTTCTTCTATTATGGTCAGCTTGGGAAGTGATGTCGCTGTTGGCACTGTGGACATAGGCTATGCCAAGTTCAACTGCTGCTAACACTGTTTGAGGATCTACAGGATGAAAATAAACAGTGGGTGTTGAAACACAAATATTGACACCACAGCTCTGTTGCAGCACATGAAGTGGCATTACCTGATTCAGTGGAAAATTAGAGCTGTCCTCTTCCTGATCTCCTTTGCAGCAGACAGGCTGCATCCACATAAAGCACAGTATTCTTGTCATCATCAGTTACTGCTTCTCCCACTCATACTCCACCTACAGCTACTTCGCTTTGTTGTCAACCATCTATAATGGAATGTGTGTCCAGGAAGCAACTCTACTCATGAACTATCCTGTGGTGTGCAAGCTTAACTCCCACTTGGCGAATTTGCTGGTTGTGCAGTCACTGCTGTAAACTTAGTGGATTCGGCTGCCCTTAGGGAACTAATGGTATGCACAGAAAGATACCTAGTCAGCATTATTTCCTCAGAAAAGCTATCCTTGCCTTGTACTGTCAGGTTGCAGAGAATGTGGGCCTCTCCTTGCAATTTTAGCTATGTGGCAAGGTGCATGACACAGACATCCCAACCTGCGAAAACTTATTTCAGGGAGGTTTTCTTAATTTTTTTTTTTTAACAAACTTTTTATTACATTTTTCAAACATATGCAGAACATAACATATAACAAGGTTACTGTACTGATGCAGTATAAGGGCAAGTATAACATGAACAAAACATATATGGGAACATAGTGAAACATTATATAGTCTATGACCAAAAAGAACTTTCTACTATGCCTGGGTGACGGCGCAATGAGGGGAATCGAGGCTTCTGACAGTGGCATGTGATGCCACGCAGCCGCAGTGGCGGTAGTTCGAGTAAGGCTGGCGCAGTAGCTGCAGGTGGGCTAACGTCACCAGTCGGAGTTCTCGAGGAGTCAGAGGACTGGCCGAGAAGCGGACATTTCTACAGGTTGTCGGAAAGGTTTACTGCAAGTAAACCTTTCCGGGATATATTGTTTCACATGTGGGCGTCAGGGAGCCTCTATCTAATAGCGGGAGACTCCCTGAACGTCCGGGAGACTTGAAATCCCTGATGACACCATGGACACTTGTGGCAGCTGTAAAGGACAGTGAAAATACATGTTTTTTATGGCCCACTGAGTCAATATTTTTTGTGTCAGCGACGACGCAGCAACGAGGCCAGGTCTTATTGACACCTCCACATGTGTGTTGGTCTAGTTCGCAAATCAGTCACTTATCCACCTCCTCCACGTCCATCTCCAAGGGCATTCTCCTTTGGCCTCATACACACGGCCGTACGTGTTTTGCAGTCCGCAAACCGCGGATCCGCAAAACATGGAAGCTGCTCCGCGTTCCATTCTGCAATTTGCGGAACGGAACGCGGCCCATTGTAGAAATTCTTATTCTTGTCCGCAAAACGGACAAGAATATGACATGCTCTATTTTTTTTTGCGGGCCCACGGAACGGAGCAACAGATGCGGACAGCACACAGAGTGCTGTAGTGAAATACTTTTTGAAAAAGTATTCTGGCACAGAAGATGCAGGCCATGTCCAGGAGACTTTCCTCACATTTCAGCCATTGTTATGTGGCAAGAAACTCTCTCAGCGCCAGAATGGTCTGTCATTGCACCAATTGATCCACAAAGTCCCAACTCGCTGAAATTCCGCCTTGCATATGATGAAGTATCTAAGCAGAGTAAAGAGGTGAATGAGTTCATCATGCACCAGACTACCTCAACATAGAGCATTTATAGTTTTGAGGTCAGGTAGTGCCAGCTTATCAGATGCGTATCATGTACGCTGGCCCTTCGTCATTAGGGGCAACTGTGGCATCAATGATGCTGATATTTATCTTAGAGCAGATGCTCACATTGATTTAAGAAGAGATGTTGGAAAAAAATAGTTCCCCATCTTGCTGGTTGCCCTGTAGCTGTTGGGGACCCACATGGACAAAATCTGAAGGAGGAAGAAGTGGATGATGAGGAGCTACCAATGGAAGAGGAGAAGTCAGTGTCGAAGGAGGCCATGATGACCAATTATTACAGTGGAGAGGGACGGAGCCAGAAAAAACTGAGTCCTAGGACACGCTGGCGAGTATGGCAAGCTGTATGCTTGCTTGTGTACTGACAGGTTTATTGTTAGCATTAAGCAATTATGATTACTGGATAGAGATGTCCCGAACTATTCGCCGGCGAACGGTTCCTGGCGAACATAGCTTGTTCGCGTCCGCCGCGGAGGGCGAACATATGCGATGGTCGCGTTCGCCACTATACTTTATCATTGAGCAAACTTTGACCCTGTACCTCACAGTCAGCAGACATATTCTAGCCAATCAGCAGCATACCCTCCCTCCCAGACCCTCCCATCTTCTGGACAGCATCCATTTTAGATTCATTCGAAAGCTGCAGTCTTAGTGAGAGGAGGGACAGTGTAGCTGCTGCTGATTTAATAGGGAAATCAATAGCTAGGCTAGTGTATTCAGTGTCCACTCCAGTCCTGAAAGACTCATCTGATCTCTGCTGTAAGGACAGCGTCCTGACAGCACCCCAAAAAGCCCTTTTTAGGGCTAGTACATCAGTTTTCCTCCCAGACCCTCCCACCTCCTATCAAAAAGCAAGGACGGCATCCATCTTAGATTCATTCTGAAGCTGCAGTGTTAGTAGTTGTAATCGCAATGCGATTAATATAACCTGTATTAATCGCATTGCGATTACAACTTAGATCTGAGTTCCTAATGGTTGTATTGCTAGAATATAACGAAGATTGAGAATATAGCGCTATATTCTCAATCTTCGTTATATTCTAGCAATACAACCATTAGGAACTCAGATCTAAGTTGAATTCGCAATGAGATTAATGCAGGTTATATTAATCGCATTGCGAATTCAACTTACCACACTCTGCATCAACTACACAATTTTCCATGGGAGTTTTGCCATGGATCCCCCTCCGGCATGCCACAGTCCAGGTGTTAGTCCCCTTGAAACAACTTTTCCATCACTATTGTGGCTGGAAAGAGTCCCTGTGGGTTTTAAAATTCGCCTGTATACTGAAGTCTATGGCGGTTCGCCCTGTTCGCACGTTTGCGAACATTTGCATAGATTCGCGTTCGCCGTTCGCGAACGGAAAATTTTATGTTCGCGACATCGCTATTACAGGATAGCCACTATTAAAGCGAAATTGGGAAAAAAAATTCTGTTTCCAAAACGGAAGGAAAATTGGTATATTACCAGGATTGGAGATGAGCGAATCGAAGCTGACGAAGTGGAATTCATTTAGAATTGCAGGAAAAATTTAATTTGTGACAAATACGAATTTCCTCGTGCTTCATTGTAACTAAAATGGCGGCTATATTTGTGAGGACTGTGGACATGGGGCAAGGAACTTTGGGAAGGCGAGATCACCCAGATTGACATGCCTGCATACAGCCAATCTGCAGCCAGCCAGCCCTGTGATGTCACAGCCCTATAAATACGGCGGCTATCTTACAGTCAGACATTTTCCAACGTTCAGAGTGCAGGGACAGCCGTGTGAAGGCACTAGGGACAGCAAGTGGAAAAATGATTGTGAAAAAAAAGACAGAATAAACGATTTATAAGTGCAGGGAAAGGATAGGGAGGAATCATTTCACAGCATCTTAGTGCAGGGAGAGACGTCTGAAGGCGCTAGGGACATTGATAGGAAAGTGATTTACAGGTGCAGGGAAAGATTATTTGGGGATCCATATAGTCATTAGACAGCTCTGTCATTCCAGCTTTTTGTTATTGGGCTGCAAGTGTTATGCCTTTAGTGGCTTATATCTTAGTATCTTAGTCAGTACTACAAGAAAAATATATTCTCAGTTCACTTCTGCAGTTATTTCTGTTGAAAGCGTATGGGGCATATTTCAGTAGAACAAGAAAAATATATATGCACTGCACTGTTGCAGTTATTTCTGGTGAAAGCATATAGGGAAGTATTTCAGTGCAACAAGAAGAATATATACGCACTGCACTGCTGCAGTTATTTCTGGTGAAAGCGTATAGGGGCGTATTACAGTAAAAAAAGAAAAATATATATACGCACTGCACTGTTGCAGTTATTTCTGGTGAAAGCGTATAGAGGCGTATTTAAGTACTACAAGAAAAATATGTTCTCAGTTCACTGTTGCAGTTATATCTGATAAAGCCTTTACTGGTGTATAGCAGTAGAAAAAGAAATATACATTCGCCATTCGCTGGTGCACTTATATCTTGAAAAACCTTTATTGGCGTATATTAGTAGAAAAAAATATATATATTTAGCGTATTTCTGTAGAAGAATCAAGATACTGTATATTCAGCGTTCAGCGCTGCAGTTATATGTGGGAAAGGTATGGACCAAATTACGTTGTGGTGAAATTTTGTATTTACGTTTCACACACTGCACGCTTACATGACGACGTCCATAAAAGCGGTGCACCAATACAGGTGAATACACTATGCACTTACCCTGCACAAAAATGTGAATTAATTCACACCAGACCGCATCTATATGCGGTATTGCTTACTGGTCACTACGGGTACTTTTCTGCAGCACAGAAACTGCATGACGACCATGCCTCACTCTTCCTGCGTGGATCTACTTCCTCCGTTACGTCTCATTCATTTCAGATCACTCCGCCTCAGGCTTGTTTGTTTTTAAAAATGACAGCCTATAAGCCTCTGTTGCAAAGCTTTTAGTGGCGTATATACGTGGAAAAAAAATTGTAGTCAGCACTGCTGAACTGCTGTTACTGTATATGACTTATTTCAGTGGGGAAAAAAATTGTATTCAGCGTTAAGCGCTGCAGTTATATGAGGTAAAATCTTTTTCGAATTATTTCGGTGGAAAAAAATCTTGTATTCAGCATAAAGCGCTGCACTTATATGCGGTAAAATCTTTTTTGAAATATTTCGGTGGAAAAAAATCTTGTATTCAGCACTGCAGTTATATGTGGTAAAATCTTTTGTGACTTATTTCAGTGGGAAAAAAATTGTATTCAGTGTTAAGCGCTGCAGTTATATGCGGTAAAAACTTTTTTGAATATTTTGGGGAAAAAATCTTGTATTCAGCATTAAACGCTGCACCTATATGTGGTAAAATCTTTTTTTAAATATTTTGGAGGAAAAAAATCTTGTATTCAGCATTAAGCGCTGCACTTATATGCGGCAAAATCTTTTTCGAATTATTTCAGTGGAAAAAAGTATTGTATTGTGCATGAAGCACTGCACTTATATGTGGTAAAATCTTTTTTGAATTATTTCGGTGGAGAAAAATAATGTATTCAGCATTAAGCGCTGAACTTACATGTTGTAAAATCTCCATGATGTCTCTATGAAAAATCTGCAGTGTCGGGGCCCCTGTGTGGCTTCTACACACTTTCAAAATAATCCTTCAGCGGAGCGAATAGATGCCGGATGACCGGGACGCTCCATGACCTTCCCAGGAGATTGCACTCGGCGATGCTGTTATATGCAGTAAAATCTTTTGTAACTTTTTTCGGTGGAAAAAAATCTTGTATTCTGCGTTAAGCGCTGCACTTATATGCAGAAAAATCTTTTTTAAATTTCAGTGGAAAAAATTTTTGTATTCAGCATTAAAGAGGACCTTTCACTGGTCCACAGTTTATTAGGCAAATGTATATAAATGCAGAGAGGCACCCAGGGATGACCCTGCACTTACTTGTATCCCTGGGTGCTGCTCCGTTCGTCCGCTGTAGCCCCCGTACCGGCGCTTGTTCTTCTGATAATTTTACCTGGTGCGGAGACATCTTTTGCCCTAGGCGTCTCCTTCTCCCAAGGCTGGAGCGCTGGCCAATCGCAGCGCTCAGCTCATATTTAGGATGTTAAACCTCATCTGCCATTTCTCTGCCCAAGCCTCCAATCTATCCAGATCCCTCTGTAGCAGAAAACTGTCCTCTTCAGTGTTACCGGTAATTACTTTACACAGTTTAGTGTCATCTGCTAAAATTTATATTTTACTGTGCAGGCCTTCTACAAGATTATTAATAAATATATTGAAGAGAATAGGGCCCAATACTGACCCCTGAGGAACCCCACTAGTGACAGTGACCCAATCTGAGTGTGTACCGTTAATAACCACCCTCTATTTTCTATTACTCAGCCAGTTACTTACCCACATGCAGACATTTTCTCCCAGTCTGAGCATTCTCATTTTATATACTAACCTTTTATGAGGTACAGTGTCCAATGCTTTGGAGAAGTCCAGATATACGACATCTATTAATTTGCTGCTGTCAAGTCTAGAACTTACCTTCTCTGAGAAACTGATTAAATTTGTTTGGCATGACCGATCCCTCATGAAGCCATGCTGATATGGCGTTTTTTGCTTATTTTCATTGAGATACTCCAGGATAGCATATCTTATAAACCCTTCAAACAGTTTACCAACAACAGATGTTAAACTTACCGGCCTATAATTTCCAGGCTCTATTTTTGGACCCTTTTTGAATATTAGCCCCACATTTGCTATGCGCCAATCCTGTGGAATATTCCCTGTCAATGTAGTAGTCTGTAAATATCAGAAATAAAGGTCTGGCTATGACATCACTTAATTCCCTTAGGATACGGGGGTGTATGCCATCCGGTCCTGGCGATTTGTCTATTTTAATCTTTTTAGGTCGCTGTTGTACTTCTTCCTGGGTCAGACAGGGCACTTTTAATGGGGAATTTACTTTTACATTCTGCATTTCATCTGACAGTTTATTTTCCTCAGTGAATATAGTGGAGAAAAAATATTTAATAGTTTTGCTTTATCCTCGTCGCTCTCTGCAACACCCCCCTTATTGCTATGTAGAGGGCCGACTCCTTCAGATTTATATTTTTTATCATTTATATAATTGAAGAACATTTTAGGGTTCGTTTTACTGTCTTTGGCAATTAATCTCTCAGTCTCTAATTTGGCAATTTTTATTAGTTTTTTAAATAAAAATTGCCCCTCCTGTTTTAGTGATTTATTTGCTTTCTTTTTGTCATTTATTGCTTTCTTTACGGTTCTATTTATCCACATTGGTTTCATAGTGTTTCTTAGCCTTTTATTCCTATAAGGTATGTACCTCTCACAATTAGATGTTACAATGCTTTTAAAAATCTCCCATTTTGTCATTGTATTTTTATTTTTGAGGATTTTGTCCCAGTTAGCTATGCCCTTGCTTAGTTGGCTAAATTTAGCTTTTTTGAAGTTTGGTATTTTTGTTCCTCCTTTAGAAACTTATGGGTTATTACTTATGGGTTAACTTAGGTTATTACTTTATGGTCACAATTTCCTAGGTGTCCCCAACCTGCACATCTGTTGTTCTGTCAGGTCTATTGGTTAATACTAAGTCCAGTATGGCCGTCCCTCTAGTGGGGTCCTGAACCAGTTGGGAAAGGTAATTGTCTTTGGCTATTGCCAAGAACCTGTTTCCTTTATGGGATGTACTGCTTTCAGTTTCCCAGTTTATATCTGGGTAGTTGAAGTCCCCCATAATAACAACTTCATTATGATTTTCCGCCTCGTCTATCTCGTTTAGTAATAGATTTTCTGTAGACTCTAGTATATTAGGTGGTTTATAATAAACTCCTATTAGTAATTTATTATTGTTTTTGCCTCCATGTATTTCTACCCACAGTGACTCCACATGTTCATGTCCCTCACAGTTGTCTTCTCGAATTGTGGGCTTTAGACAGGACTTCCCATAAAGGCAGACCCCTCCCCCTCTCCGATTTTGGCGATCCTTTCTAAACAGACTGTAACCCTGTACATTAACTGCCCAGTCATAGTTATCATCCAGTCATGTCTCAGTTATTCCCACTATGTCATAGTCATCCTCACACATCACTAATTCGTTCACCAGTCTTGTTAGTCAGGCTTCTGGCATTAGAATAAATACATTTGAGAGGTTTATGTGTATTTTTTACCCTACACCTTTCAGTCTGAACTGTTATAGTCCCCCCTTCCATTCCTCCCCCAGTCACACTACCTTTCCCCTGGTCTCTATCTGCACTATCTTCCCCTCCTATAATGTAATTACCCTCCCCCCAGTCCCTAGTTTAAACACTCCTACAACCTTCTAGCCATCTTTCTCCCCAACCCAGCTGCCCATTCCCTATTGAGGTGCAGCCCGTCCCTAGGATAGAGTCTGTAGCCGACAGAGAAGTCAGCCCAGTTTTCCAGGAACCCGAACCCCTTCTTCCTACACCAGTTCTTGAGCCACTTGTTAACCTCCCTAATCTCCCGCTGCCTTTCTTGTGTGGCTCGTGGTACTGGCAGTATTTCAGAAAATACTACTTTTTAGGTTTTTGCCCTAAGCTTTTGACCTAAATCCCTGAAATCATTTTGAAGGACTCTCCACCTTCCTCTAACTTTGTCATTGGTTCCGATATGGACCATGACCGCTGGATCTTCTCCCCTCCTATTAATCTGTCAACCCGATCCGCGATGTGTCAAACTCTAGCGTCGGGAAGTCAGCACACTGTTCGCCCTATCTGTTTCCCTAATAATGGAGTCTCCCACTACCAACACCTGTCTTGCCTGCCCTAGTGCTCTCCTGGTCCCCTGCTTACTGGAGCTGACATACCCCTGACTGGCAGAGGAAGTGTCCGGCTGCAGCAGTGCCATCCCTGAACTGGCATCCCCCTCATCTGCCAACCGTGCAAACTTGTTGGGGTGTGTCAGATCAGGGCTAGCCTCCCTGACACTCTTCCCTCTATCCCGCTTTCTTACTGTTACCCAGCTAACTACCTCACTCTCCTCAGCCCCCTTACTGTCAACCTCCAACTTATCTGCTCCATAGAGTGCTTGCTCAGTAAGCAGCAAACTCTTTTCCAAATTGTCAATGGCTTTCAGTGTTGCAACTTGCCTGTTTAGAGACTCGATGTGCGATTCCAAATGGGTAATTTGCTCATATTTTGAACAAACATACACCCCCTCGAACAGCTGTTCCAGGACTGCATACATCAGACAAGATGTGCACTGGACGGCGTTGTTAATAATGGAAGTCATGCTAAATGGGGATTACGCAGGAAAAGTGAAAAAAATAAAAATACAATATAGAGCAGTGATAAGATTCTTACTTACTGTAGTTACCTTACAGTAGTAGGAAGACTAGATAGAATTAAGCCAACTATATACAAGGAAGATCTAATGAATCTTTGTTTCTTGCTCATTTTCTTAAACTCCGGTTTCTTTTAACTCCACTTATAAAAGCAGCCACTTAGTAATGCAAGCCTCAGGTAAAATATATATGCGTTAAAATCTTTTTTGAATTATTTTGGTGGAAAAAATCTTGTATTCTGCGTTAAGAGTTGCACTTATATGCGGTAAAATCTTTTCAAAATTATTTTGTTGTAAAAAAATCTTGTATTCTGCGTTAAGCGCTGCACTTATATGCGGGAAAATCTTTTGTGAATTATTTTGGTGGAAATACAAATTTCCACCTCCTCCATTAAATTCTTCATCTCTTTATTATCATCAGACACCCTAACTTTACACCCCCCCCACACCCCAGCTATATATATAAGTGGTGCCAGCACCACCTAGGAGCAAATGAAGGTAAATGCCACTGCCAACCTGTTAAAGCGAATTACAGCATGATACCACAATACATTTGATATGACATTTAGCAAGAGTTTAAATTGCCCACATATAGCACATAGTGGGACACTGCATCAACATAGTAACATAGTATATAAGACCGAAAAAAGACATTTGTCCATCCAGTTCGGCCTGTTTTCTACAAGTTGATCCAGAGGAAGGCAAAAAAAAACTGTGAAGCAGAAGCCAATTTTCCCCACTTAAGGGGAAAAAAATTCCTTCCCGACTCCAATCAGGCAATCAGAATAGCTCACTGGATCAACCACCCCTCTCTAGTAGCTATAGCCTGTAATGTTATTGCACTCCAGAAACACATCCAGTCCCCTCTTGAATTCCTTTATTGTACTCACCATCACCACCTCCTCGCAGAGAATTCCATAGTCTCACTGCTCTTACCGGGAAGAATCCTTTTCTATGTTTGTGTACAAACCTTCTTTCCTCCAGACGCAGAGGATGTCCCCTCGTCACGGTCACAGTCCTGGGGATAAATAGATGATGGGAGTAATCTCTGTACTGACCTCTGATATATTTATACATAGTTATTAGATCTCCCCTCAGTCGTCTTTTTTCTAAAGTGAATAAACCTAATTTTGATAACCTTTCAGGGTACTGTAGTTGCCCCATTCCAGTTATTACTTTAGTTGCCCTCCTCTGAACCCTCTCCAGCTCTGCTATGTCTGCCTTGTTCAAGATGAATCAGGTGTGGATCAGCCAGCCAGGAATTCCACACACCAATACCTGATGCATCAGACTAGATCATCCATAGTGCCCCACTAACAAATGACAAAAGATACCGGTTTCTTCTGGCTACCTGCCTCAGTTACTATTCTGATGCTGTTACCTGCCTGATGCCACACATCTGATGCCAAGTGCTTCTTCTTTCACCCACCATCTTCAGCGGGTACTGGTATTGCCACCCACCTCCACAGTATGTCACCTTGCCACTCTGTGGCCTCCTACTGATGCTGCTGGTGCTGCCGCCACCTCTAGACTGTCATTCTGCCGGTCTGTGGTCTCCTTATGCTGCTGCCACCTCCAGACTCTGTCATTGTGCCACTCTGTGGTCTCCTCATGCTGCCGCCAGCTAAAGACTCGGTCAGTGTGCCACTCAGTGGCCTCCTCATGCTGCCAGCAACCTCCTGACTCTGTCATTGTGCACTCGGTCGCCTTCTCCTAATTCTGCTGCTGCCACCTCCAGACTCTGTCATTGTGCCACTCTGTGGTCTCCTCATGCTGCCGCCAGCTAAAGACTCGGTCAGTGTGCCACTCAGTGGCCTCCTCATGCTGCCAGCAACCTCCTGACTCTGTCATTGTGCACTCGGTCGCCTTCTCCTAATTCTGCTGCCGCCACCTACAGACTCTGTCATTGTGCCACTCGGTGGCCTGCTCATACTGCTGCCAACTCCAGACCCTGTCATTGGGCCACTCTGTGGTCTCCTCATGCTGCTTTCACCTCACCAATATGTCATAGGGCCACTCTGTGGACTTCTCATGCTGTTCCCAATGCGAGTAATACAGGTTATATTAATCGCATGGCGAATTCAACTTAGAGCTGAGTTCCTAATGGTTGTCAACCATTTAGAGCTGGGTTCCTAATGGCTGTATTGCTAGAATATAACGAATATCACGAATATAGCACCATATTCTCAATCTTCGTTATATTTTAGCAACGACCATTAGGAACTCAGCTCAAAGTTTCATTCGCAAAGCGAACATATACTCGCATTGCGAATTGATCTTAGAGCTAAGTTCCTAATGGTTGTATTGCTAGAATATAACGAAGACGACGAATATCACGATTTCACGAATATAGCACTATATTCTCAATCTTCTATTAGGAACTCAGCTCTAAGTTTAATTCGTAATGCGATTAATATAACCTGCATTGCTCGCATGGCGAATTCAACTTAAAGCTGGGTTCCTAATGGTTGTATTGCTAGAATATAATGAATATCGCAATGCGAATAATTCAGGTTATATTAATTGAATTGCGATTACAACTTAGTCAAATTTGTGAGATTGTAATTCTCACATCCGACAGTACATTTTAGCATGGAGGCTTTTTCATGCACACAGGAAGTTGGCAGAAGCGGCAACGGGCATTGACTGGAGCGGGCAGGGAGCCAGGAATCCTCCGGTAAGAACAGCTTTTGGGAAGTGAGAAGACAACTAGAGAGCAACAAGGATTAACATCTAAAAAAAACAAAAAAACAAATATTCAAAATTGCGAATATATAGCGCTATACTCGCAATATTCGCGAATTATCGAATTTGCGATATTCGCAATAAAAATTTGCTATTCGAATATTTGCGCTCAACACTAGTTCTGAACACATCTATGTGGAATCAGCTGACGAGGGTGTAAAAGTAGAGCTCTTCTTCTTGACGCTAACATCTACCTTTAAGGCTGAGTTGATATTTGGTAAGTTATTTGGTACGTTTTGGCCTCGTGACAGCCTAAATAAGTGAAGTATGCAGTGATTCTAAGAGTGACGCCTGTCATTTACATGTCATACGGACTCACAGTATCATTTCACTACCAAAGCAGACTCCCCATGCTTGTTACTGCAAGGGACAGTGTTGTACACCACTATAAAGGCTCTCAGCAGCCAGGAAATAGTCTTGTTTTTAATGTAATTCGCTATGAATATTTTCAGATCTAATCAAATTTTTCCTGGCGAATTGGCGAATCGAATTTTTAAAAAATGGCTCATCTCTAACCAGGATACATTGTATATGCAGCTTGCAACAGCTTTTGTCCAGCAGACCTGTCCCCTCCCTGATCGGGAGTCCCCTCTCCACCACTCGCAAAGTCACCCATCTCCTATCATCTCTGCTACTACAAGTGGCAAAAGCATCCAGTTCAGTCTTATGAACATAATGGAGCAGTTTTTCCCATGCTGTGCCAGAGATGTACTGCCTGAACAACCAGGTTTAGTCCTAATGTACACAATATCCCTTTTGTTAAAATAAACACGGCATGGATCCTTGAGGATTTTACCACACCTCTGGCTGAGATCTTTGAACAGATCTGCCATTGCTAACAGTGGATAGTGCCGGCCCCATCATGCCACTGTCGCTGTCTGCTTGCCTACCATCATGTTCCGTAAGGCATGGGTAGTGCTGCTGCTGCAGCTGCTACTCTTTATACTGGTAATACCATTAACTTTATACAGCCATCAGTAGTACTACTACCACTAAACTACCACACACCTACTGCCTTGTCAGTTCTATTTTATGCTGTTACTGCTGCTACTACTTTTATGGCCACATTCCACCATTATCCTATCTAATTTAGCCACTATTTAACCTTTCTCAGATCTACACTGTACTGTTGCTGCTCACAGTTAAAAGGGATACTTTTTCTAGGCTCATTCGGAATAAGCCATTGTTTCTTCTGACACGCTAACATTTGTGTATATATAAACAGCGGAAGGCATCTGCACCTGTTATGGCATCATTTTTGGAATGCTAGTTGAGAACAAGGCACAGTTTTTTTTTCTGATAACACAATGTGAGGTTAACCACCATCTGCCCCCAATCAGGGACAATTTTTGGAACATTTTTAATTTTAGAAAGCATATCACATGTGACAGTGCAGTGTGTTTTTAAACATGCTCTTTTTGAACTTCGTCTACCATGCATTTGCCGAAAGATAAGTATGTCACTGTCACTCCAACGTTATTTACTATTGTTATCATAGCAATAAAAAGCTTAAAAATCTGGGGGAGGAGATCGTAAATAAAAAAAAAAAGAGAGAAACAAGATAACAAGAAATATATGAGTTCCAGGAGCCCTCAGGGTGTCCTATGCCAATTTTCAGGGCAATTGGAGCACTTTTGATTGAGGTCAAATCTAATTGTACACTATTTTTAAAAAATTTGATGAATCGGACACAAAATGAATTTCAAGAAGTTCACTCATCTCTACCTTACACTAATTGATTGCTATTTGTGTAATAATATCTATATTATATATCTATATAATTCAGAATCTGTATTAACTCTGTTTATTATTCAAAGGTTTGGGCGCAGACCGTTGCACATTTGGTCACACTTTCAGATGTTTGTGACTGGAATATGCGCAGCATTTGCTCCTAACTACATTGCGTACTGTGCCTTTCGTTTCCTGACTGGATCAGCTGTCTCTGGGATTATCCTCAATTCCTACTCTCTAAGCAAGTATAAAATCCAACACTTCAAGAGTCAATGAATTAAAAACAATGAAGAAATTCCAAATGGTTCAGTGGAGGAATGAATGAATTGTACTGTGTATACGATTCTAATACATATCAGATATAATATCTGTTATTGGATTTAAAGATTCAATATAAGCAACTATTTTAAAAAAGAAGAATTTAAAGAAACTATGGCCTTAGGCCTCTTTCACACAAGGGTGACTGATTAGGTCTTGATGCGTTCAGGGTGTGATCAGTGAAACTTGCACAATTTTACAAGCAAGTTCAGTCAGTTTTGTCTGCGATTGTGTTCAGTTGTTCTGTTTTTTCCGCGCGGGTGCAATGCGTTTTGATGCGTTTTTCACTTGCTTGATAAAAAACTGAAGGTTTACAAACAACATCTCCTAGCAACCATCAGTGAAAAGCTCATCGCACCCGCACTTGCTTGCGGATGCAATGCGTTTTCACTGAAGCCCCATTCACTTTTATGGGGCCAGGGCTGAGTGAAAAACGCAGAATATAGAACATGCTGCATTTTTCATGCTGCACAGAACTGTTTTTTGAAAAAAACACTCATGTACACAGACCCATTGAAATCAATGGATCAGGATTCAGTGTGGGTGCTATGCGTTCACATCCCGCATTGCACCCTGGTGGAAAAGTGGCTCGTGTGAAAGGGGCCTTAGACATGATGTAGATGCTGTGGTAAATTGCTTCCCTGCAGCATTATAATTGTATTAGTCATTTTAATAAAATTTTTTTATTTTTTTATGTTAAATTATCTTCACTTAACTGTGCTCTCTCTGTATAGTTGTGGAATGGATTCCTACAGAGGCTCGGGCTTTGACCAGTACAGCCACTGGGTACTGTTACACATTTGGCCAGCTGTTGTTGGTTGCCCTGGCATTTTTTATTAAAGACTGGCGTATGCTGCAGCTGGCTGCATCCCTTCCCTTTGTCATCTACTTTTTATGTGCATGGTAATGTATACGTTTTCTCTGTTAAAGGGGTAAAGTCTGATTAAATTAGACATTACATAGTACATATATAGAAGGGATACGGGCACTCAACTATATGTCTCTGCAATGAACCTTTATTAGTAATACAGTTGATAATAAAAATATAAAATTAAAATATAACACTGTGGATCTTCAAAACCCAATACAGAGCCCCACAAGCAGATTGGGTCCCGCAGGGGACAGTGTGGTGATTGAAAATATAATATAGTGACCAATCTGCATATGGAGCCTCTATAAATGGCTAATTTAAAAATGGCTAATTTAAAAATTTACTAATGGTTGTTCTCTGTATATACCCAAATATGCATAAATAATTCACAATGTAACAAAACATATAGTAATAATCTGACGCGCTTATCTAGAATGACTGAGTTGACTGAAAAGACAAATCAATAGATATGTTCATATAAGTGCAGATTTAAATTGATATTCAATTCTGTCAGTCACCAGAAAAAACGCAATATTATATTCAAAACGTTGCGTTACCGCAGATTTGAATCAGTGTCCGATCCTGCCGGTTATTTAATAAGGCACAAGTGAAGCGCGATATTATGTTATGTTTAATGTTGTATTCAGATTAATGTATTACCGCAAGGACATTTGGCAACATGAATGATCACTTTTTGAATAGCCGTTTTTCAAGTATCATGCTGATCACATGTAGAACATTCCTATAAGGAGAATAGCCGATTTGTATTCATCCAATGCGATAAATGCAAACAACTTGGTATTTAAATGTCATATAAATGCATACGGTTTTACCGTGTCTTCACCGCTCATAGGCGGCTGGATATTCCTCAATGGTTTCGGTCAGCAGTAGGTATAAGGGATCCTTGCGTAACAATACTCTATGTAGCAAGCGGCATCCTCTTCTGAAGATTCAATTGCGCGTACCTGTAGCGTCTCACGTGGTGTGGGCCGTCATGTAGTGGAGGCTAACTTCAAAGAAAAGCGCTTTTCTGAATATAATTAAATGATGTACAGAGTCTCTTTCAACATGCCATACGCATTTCGGGATCACAGATCCCTTCCTCAGTGGCCATTTTTTTTGTATAATCGATATATGATATATATAGCCCCACTATCAATGCCATTGGTGAGTGACTTAATCATCAGGTCTTAAATCGGCACTCCATGTAAAAAAGAGGAT